>OZ025882.1:1513926-1561426 GCA_964019415.1 Ianthella basta
GTTTCAATGCACTGGACTCATAATCTTACTGAAACACACACAAGTGAAGACTTCAACTCAAGTGTACATTGTATGTACGTACACTCAGAGTGCTACAATACCCCAGTCAGCCGCAACCATCACCACATCAGCCACACCCACTGCCCCACTCAGCCACACCCACCATCCCAGTCAGCCACACCCACTGCCTCATTCAGCCACACCCACCACCCCAGTCTGCCACACCCACTGCCACATTCAGCCACACCCATCACCCCAGTCAGCCACACCCACCACCCCAACCAGCCACAC
This sequence comes from Ianthella basta, assembly GCA_964019415.1. Lineage (NCBI taxonomy): Eukaryota > Metazoa > Porifera > Demospongiae > Verongiida > Ianthellidae > Ianthella > Ianthella basta. The sequence continues at coordinate 1,514,218 of OZ025882.1, forward strand.
ATAAGTTAGTTACCACTCTACACAGTAATCTTGCCATTATATACCACACAAACCGACAAGCATGCACCGGGGATGCAGTGAGCAATTCCTCACGACTTCAGGTCTCTCAGTCCCTGCTGGACACCATCCAACTGCGTCTGGACCACACTCTTCAGTCGGCTTTCCACGCGTTGCTAGGCAACAAGAGGGACGACATGTTCACGTACAAGTCACAAACCATGACAGAGCTCTCTCAAACTCACCCTCTTGCCTTCATAGGTCCGCCTGATGAGATCCAACTTGTCAAGATTCTCAGGCTTCTACAAAATCATTATGATGAACCACCGCCACTAATAACATTCATTGTTCCTGTGTACTTTAAATACCAATTAGCAACCCTAAGCTCCATGGCCCTAACATTGCTACACACACACTTGGCGACAACACTGCAGCCCCTGTTACCATCTACAGTGTCGACATTAAGCCACTGGGATGCAGTAGACGGGACTACACCCGCCCACCGTGCATGTGCACAATGACAGGCTGATTGAGAGTCACACACTCATGCGGCACTGGCCTCCGCCCCAGGGGAACGTACAAGGAGCAGCTCAGCCACGTTTCGACTTGCACCTTCGGCAGCCTCAGTGACAGCTAACTTGAAATCCGCAGCCATGTCGCTTGAGTGATCAAGGTATGAAAATACCCTGCAAGATTAAGTCCTGTTTATCATTTTCAGGTCTATAATCGAGAGCGTGTTACCGCGCGTGCGCAGGTTTGGATAATTTGGCGGGAAATTGCCGCTACTATCAGTATGGCAAACCCGAATAAGGTGCTGACTTTGGTGTTTGTAATCGAGAAATCTAGGATCCTCCTTGGATACAAGAAGAGGGGATTCGGTGTTGGTCGATGGAATGGATTCGGAGGAAAGGTTGAGAAAGAGGAGACTATTGAAGAAGGAGCAAAGAGGCAAGCACATTGAATGAAGCCATGTTAGGCTTGAAAATGGCCTCTATAGCTCTATGGCTGTATGGTTGGCTTGCTGACTACCAACACTGTTCAATGACTGAATTGTCTTGCGTAGCCAGCCCGTATCAAGCAGGCGTATATGAACTGTCTCACTCTGGTTACACAAGACAGAACTAAAAGGCATAAACTCTGTTGTACGTAGCAGTGTGCATAAGTATAGACTAGTCCAGCAATTGCGAAGATGCCACCTGGTGTGTTCATTATCCTGCTCACTTGTTATGGCATGTTGTGTGTGTGTGTGTGTGTGTGTGTGTGTGTAGAGCTGCAAGAGGAGTCTGGACTGACAGCCCCTTCCTTAGAGAAGGTGGGGGTGCTTCTATTTGAGTTTGTCAATGAACCGCCAGTAATGGAGGTTCATGTTTTCAGGACATCAGAGTTCACGGGAGAACCAACTGAATCCGAAGGTTTGTGTACACGTGTGCCTAACATTGTTTAGCCATATCCAACATCTAACAGTGCCTCATTCATTGGCTGGTTGACCTCGTGTCATGTGTGCACACATGCAGAGATGAAGCCACAGTGGTTCAGCTTTGCAGAGATTCCCCTTGGCGAGATGTGGCCAGATGACAAACTGTGGTTTCCTCACTTACTCAGCCACAAGAGATTTAATGGGTTCTTCAAGTTCAGAGGTCTCCATACAATTTTGGAACATCAATTTACACTACAAGATGACACAGACAATTACTGTACAAGACAATGAGGCATGCACACATAGTGTTTTGACTAATGCTGTGAACCGATATCAAATAATCAATTAATAACTGGTTAAGTGTACAGCCAACCAATTATTGGCATACTAGTGTGGTAATCGGTTATTGTAGCTAACTAGCTAGCTATAGCTATAGCTACAACCTTGGCTGTAGAAACTTACATAACTATATAGAGGCTTTACCCCTGTAAGGTTTCAAGACTTCAATCACTTTGAAACGCTGTCAGTAGTGAACACTGCATGATCCTCACTTGTACCATGATCCATCTGCTATCCATTTACATAATAGTTAAATTCAACATTGATCATAATTTATGCATTAATCAGACAATATCCAATATCTGTGTCCCAATAACTGATTAAAGTAAAAGACCAAGGTTCACAGCACTAGTTTTGACTATTCTATTATTACTTTCCTACCCTGCGTGAGTACATGTCTCTTAATGGGTAGACTTTGTCCTTGTGCACTGCGGCAATCACTCCAGTCTCATATCGCTTCATCGTCGGGTTTCCTACCAACGGAATGTACTGTGTACAGTCGTCAAGCTTAACAACTATTGCTAGTACAAATTCATGGCTGGGGTCAAATCCGGCAGCTGCCAGTTGCTGTGCAACCAAATCCGTGGCCTGCGTAATGGGCATTCCAACAAGGGGCGTGGTGTCAATGCTCTCCACTACCACCGGGATGTGCTGCAGTAGATAGAGGCAGTTTAGGAGGTAACACAGGATGTACATACGTAGGTCATATTGTTTTAGGCACACAGATGAGTGCATTATGCACAGAAATAACAGCTCTGGACTTCACAGCTTTAATAGCATTACTGTAGTTCAAGAGTTATTGGGAGAATAGGGGCTTCAGTGGCCCTATCAGGAGATCAGTGGCCTGTTGCAGTGGATGGTGCAATAGACCAGTTGTGTTTAAGGGTTTAGGAGTGCATTATGTCACAATTGCATATGACGTCATCACTGGCAGCAGTCTTAAGGTAGCAGCACTGGCTAAAAGCTTCCTTTAGGGTACATTACATTTGTGTATGTATCTCTCAAACCATACAAGCAACAATCTTGACCATTGCAAATGTAATTGACATGGAAATGCCCCACAATTTGGTGATATTAATTAATTGATTAGTACTTCCCTTCATGAGATAATCTAATTGGAAGTGAAAATTTATCACCTCAGGTGAGGTCAAGCAGCTTCAGGAAAATTCTATCTTCTTCTGTTCCAAAAGGCTGAATTGGATCAAACCTGGGATATACAATCTACAAACATGTGTGCACAAATCTATGGCAGCGATCTAGCATTTTCCATTTTATTACAGAGTTATTCCCTGTTACTTTCCAAATCGCAAAACTCGCGATAACTCGCTCGCGGAGACGATTTTCCGAGATCGCTGCCATAGTTCTCTGCATATGGGCGTGTGCTTCACGGCAAGAGATAACGCGTCTGGATCGATTGAAACGCGCCAGACTATATAGGTCTGCAACACCTTTGCCCACACACTAACTTGCCAGAACTACCGCATTTGAATACTTCCTACCTAATTCCTGTGACCAGCGCTAGGAATTATGTGTATGACGCAGATATAAGCGTGGTCTGCGCTTCACGACCAGAGCCAGCACCCAGGAGAGGCTCAGATCCTTCTTCAGAATGTCGAGTACCAATTAGTCGCGGTTTTCACACCTAATCCCACACCTGTGCGTGTTACGCAACGTGTATTTACAAACTTGCAGAATTCATTTACATTCTTCTTGTGTGCGACGGAGCTGCTCGTTACAGTTCGGTGCTTCAGGCAGGCGTATCCCAAACTTCATCAGCTAACCGCGATAGCTTCTGAAAGTTGGGAAACGCCCGTCTGCACCAGTAGTAGCTACGGTAACAGTGCGCGATGCCAAAAGTGAAGTCGGGGAAGAAACGCGCTCACCTTACGGACATAAGTACCCGAGGGCACGCTATGCGCGGAGTAGGAATAGCCAGCAGGCTCTCGGAGGACTTCTTACTCCCGTCAGATTGGATTACCGAAGAACGACGAGTTGGGTCAGAATTTCGTATTACGTATCGCTCTCCCGCTGGACGCTGCTTCACAAGCAGGACGGCTGTTCAGGAATTCCTTGCTGGCCCTAGAATGACAGCGATCGAGGCAGATACTGCGGACAGTCCATCAATGGACGAATCTGGTTCGGAATACTTCCCAACGCCGAGAAAAGGTCGAAGACTGCAAGCCATTCTTGAAGAATCTACCACCAGCATAGCTCAGCAAGAGCAGCCTGAAAACTGCCTCTTCTTCACAGAGCTAAGAGCTTTCACAACGCTTTTGGAAGGGATATCTGCTCAGAGGAAGTGCTCTACTGAAGGTTGCCTAGGCACTCTTGTGCCTATATCTGTGGACAGAACAGGTCTTGGTGGAGGAGCTCGCATTCAGTTAGCCTGTGATGGATGCACATCGAGCAACCTCGTCTTCAATACCTCCACCTATGTCCAGGACTCACGGCGACACGTTGCATCCTTGTCCATTGCACTTGCCTTCCTACTTACTGGCCATGTCCATTCTGGATACCACAAGACACTAGGTCGTGGCATTGGAATCCCAGCCCTTCATCGCAATACATTTTACATGGTCGAGAAAGAAGCCTATCCACATATCCAGAGGATGCTGCAAAGTATGTGTGAATGTGCAAAGGAAGAGATGAAGGCAATGGGGGCAGAAGAGCTTGGGGGCTGGAAGAATGCTGTGACAACAGCAGATGGGTGCTGGCTGACTAGGGGTCACTTCAGTCAGAACTTTACATTCATCATTAAAAACTACCAAAAGAATACCATTCTATGGTATGGCCACCTCTGTATGCGTGGGAGTGATGATGTGGTTGAGGAGCCACTGTATCCTGGCACAGCAAAGTCAGCAGAGGGACACCTGGCCGGGAAGCTTTTCCAGCAGGCAAAGGAAGAAGGTTGCCAGGTGTCAGTGAATTGGCAGGACAGTGACTCCTCATCAGCCAAAGCCATCACAACAGTGTACCCATTGGTATCCATCATGTATTGCTCAGGGCATGTTGGGCGGGCACATGCCCATCAGCTGGTCGACCTCAAAGCGAAGAAGGCCTTCACGAAGACATACAAGGACAACCACCGTGCCAAGCATCCCTCTGTCGATTCAGTCACCTGCTGCTGTGCTAACTCTAAGCATCGGGCTGGATGTGGCTGTATCACGGAAGATTTCATTCGTAGTGCCCGTGTAAACCACTTCCTGGTATGCATCCAATCCGGCAAGGATGCACAGCTCTATGCCACACGTATGCGAGAACTTGGCAAGTATCATGCTAGGGGGATTCACCAGTGGGAAGGAGGGAAGTGCTCTTTTCACCCGTCAACAGTTTGTTCGTGTGGGAACTGCGATGACGAGGATAACCTTCTGTGTGAAGGCAAGCCCTACGAAAGCAGGTTCACTCTGTCATGTGAGCTCCACTCCCTCGGTTATGAGGTTGAGTGTGAGAAGAGAGCATCCAATGCAGAGAGCGTCATCCACCCCATAATGGGCCGAGGGCATTCAAACCTCTGTGAGGCGGCGTTCAATGTGCTACCACGATTTCGCTCAAAGAGCCTTGCCATCCACCGCCTGTCATACATCACCCTCTCTAACTGGGGACTCATCATGAGCTGCAGTCCTGATACTTCACCTTACGTCTCCTTATTTGAGCGCATGGGTCTGCCCATACTGGATGGCATGGAAGAGATTTGGCAGGAGGACATGGAGGCAAGGTTGAAGTACCTTGGGAAGAAGAAGAAAGATGAAGTGAAGAAGTATCGGAATGAAATGAAGAGTGCACGTGTGGCAGAGCAGCAAGAGCGGAAGCAGTGGGTGAAAAGACAGCAGATTATTCATAGTTATGGAACACAGGAAGATGAGCTGGACATAGAACAGGGTGAAATGGTAGACAGCGAGTCTACTATTTACTCACATATTGGTGGTGTTCACAGTATGGAGGGTGAGAGTGAAGGGATCCTTCTTGTTACAGGGCCCCACACTCAGGGAACAGGCAACAAAATGGCTACATCACAGGCATCAGGGAAGGGGAAAGATAGAAAGCCGTGCAAGTGTGGGTCACGGACGCATAGCCGGGTATCTTTTCATGGTTGCCCGTTGAACAAGCATTCTTGACATCTGTCAACATACACAATTACCTACATAATAATTGCGTTCTTTTCACCATATTTTCCATATCATCACAATCTTTAACCATTTCTCTGATAATTATGTAAATTAGTATGTGCAATGTACCTGAAGGAGTATGCATGTGACATGTTTTGTGTTTAGCTCATAAATCAGAATAAAAATGCAATAATGAAAATCTGTGAAGGTGACACAACAAACAATAGAGAATGTCTAGCTAAGTAGCTATAGTGAAAAGTTCCAGTGCCCTAATGCTGTCGTCCACGCCCAGATGGCCGCTTACGAGCAGCAGATCTAGAGCTATGGGAGCTCTTTATAGCAGGCCACTTGGCCTGAAAGAGGTCTTGATAGGTTACAATGTATACCTGAATGTGTATGAACAGAGACCATTATACTTCTTTTAATTTATACACAAATAAGTGGCATGGTATCCATTTTATACGCGTGTGTGTGTGTATACGTACGTAGGTGCACATACCGAACTTCCTTCAGGATCGGGTTTCGACTCTGTGGCTTGTTCGTCGGGGAAGCGCGCTCTAATCACTGCTTTCAGTGCGTCCGGATAGATGTAGCTTGGCGCACTCCCTTCAAAATGGCCAGATCCGACGTGTGCGCCATACTGAAGGGGAAACATGATTGCGCGCAGTAGTTGTGTGCAAAACTCGTCGCGAATCGTGCATCACTAACCCAGAGAATGCCATATATGCGGCGATACATCTTCGCCCGTCCTGCCCTGCCACTCTCGGCTCCGTAATCCATCTGTAGCAAGGCTACTAGGCCCCTTGGTGCGCTCTCATGGCTGCAAATAATACGAGAAACCATTCGATTACACCGTACTACAAGTTCTGCAAGAAACGCTCACCCATTGTCTACAAATTTAGCCTCTAGAACGGCCAGGCTTTCCTCGAAAGACAACATGGCAGCCATTCCCCTGTCTTAGTAAGCAATTACTTTTCGCACCATTAATTAATCAGGTAACACTTGGAGTTTGACGCGATTTTTACTTTTTCCTTTCTTCCATAACTCACGCATGCTAGCAGTAATCGACACAAAACTTCTGATACGTAATTCAGATCCATAACTCTACCTCTCCACCAAAAATTGTACAGGTTTGATTTCGACACGTGAGCCAGTGCTGCTACCTTAAGGTAGCAGCACTGGCTAAAAGCTTCCTTTAGGATACATTACATTTGTGTATGTATCTCTCAAACCATGCAAGCAACAATCTTGACCATTGCAAATGTAATTGTCATGGAAATTCCCCACAATTTGGTGATATTAATTAATTGATCAGTACTTCCCTTCACGAGATAATCTAATTGGAAATGAAAATTTATCACCTCAGGTGAGGTCAAGCAGCTTCAGGAAAATTCTATCTTCTTCTGTTCCAAAAGGCTGAATTGGATCAAACCTGGGATATACAATCTACAAACATGTGTATACAAATCTATGGCAGCGATCTAGCATTTTCCAATTTATTACAGAGTTATTCCCTGTTCCTTTCCAAATTGCGAAAATCGCGATAACTCGCTCGCAGAGACGATTTTCCGAGATTGCTGCCATAGTTCTCTGCATATGGGTATGTGCTTCACGGCAAGAGATAACGCGTCTGGATCAATTGAAACGTGCCAGACTAGATAGGTCAGCAACACCTTTGCCCACACACTAACTTGCCACAACCACCGCATTTGAATACTTCCTACCTAATTCCTGTGACCAGCGCTAGGAACTATGTGTATGACGCAGATATAAGCGCGATCTGCGCTTCACGACCAGAGCGAACACCCACGAGAGGCTCAGATCCTTCTCAGAATGTTGAGTTCCAATTAGTCGCGGTTTTCACACCTAATCCCACACCTGTGCGTGTTACGCAAAGTGTGTTTACAAACTTGCAGAATTCACTTACATTCTTCTTGTGTGCGACAGAGCTGATCGTTACAGTTCGGTGCTTCAGGCAGGTGTATCCCAAACTTCATCAGCTAACCGTGATAGCTTCTGAAAGTTGGGAAATGCCTGCCTGCACCAGTAGTAGCTACGGTAACAGTGCGCGATGTGAAGTTGGGGAAGAAACGCGCTCACCTCACGGACATAAGTACCCAAGGGCACGCTATGTGCGGAGTAGGAATAGCCAGCAGGCTCTCGGAGGACTTCTTACTCCCGTCAGATTGGATCACCGAAGAACAATGAGTTGGGTCAGAAGTTCGTATTACGTATCGCTCTCCCGCTGGACGCTGCTTCACAAGCAGGACGGCTGTTCAGGAATTCCTTGCTGGCCCTAGAATGACAGCGATCGAGGCAGATACTGAGGACAGTCCATCAATGGACGAATCTGGTTCAGAATACTTCCCAACGCCAAGAAAAGGTCGATGACTGCAAGTCATTAATTAATTAGGTAACACATTTGACACGATTTTCACCTTTTCCTTTCTTCCATAACTCACGCATGCTAGCAGCGATCGACACAAAACTTCTGATATGATTCAGATCCATAACTCTACCTCTCCACCAAAAATTGTACAGGTTTGATTTTGACACGTGAGCCAGTGCTGCTACCTTAAATAGATTGAATAGGCAAAAAGGTGTTGCACTGGTAGCCTTGCGCGCTTCATGTTGAATGTTCCAATTTAGATGGCTTGGCTGAATGGTTCGCACGAATACGCACCTGACGGTCATTGAGTGAGGTTGATACAGCCTATGGTCACCGAGATCAAGAATCATGAAAGGGAATTTGCCAACATTAATGTGGCAAACAAGGCTTATCAACAGGATTTTTGGACACTCCTGGACACGGAATAGCTACTAGTTGAACTAACACTTACAAAGTATCAAGGTTAGCTACAGGTAGCGATGGTAACGCAAGGGTGCGGGTCATAGTCTTATTACCCATTACTTTTGCCGGCTACGTAGTCCCACTCCAGACATCTCCAGCTCGGTAGTTTAGTAGTTTGCAGTCACCTTTACATATTGAAAGGAGATGCTTTATGGTACTGCCATTTAGGAGTTTCCCTAGTCCAGATTATACATGCATTTAGCTATTGTTCAATTACATGAATAAAGTATTGAAATAGTAGACAACTACTTCAATCTACAATTGAATCTATTGTCTTTGTGCGATGCTGCATGCATGTAGGACATGATTCACTCTCCGCTTACTATCTGTCCATGTTGCTGTACTGCAGCCCAGTCCGTCTCATCAGGTGGGGACAGCAGAAGCTGTGCTGTCTCTTCCTGCACCAGTGGAATGGGTATGGCCCTTTGTTGTGGCTTTTGCATCTCCTGTGCGAGGTAATGACAATGATGGTAGTGCACTGTATCAGTTATGAATGTGCACCATGGCTGCTGTCTTACCTCTGATGGGTCTGGTGATGTGACTTGCTGAGGCAGGCTGGGAGGAGGTGTTGGAGGACGTTCAGCCCTGACATCCCTCTGTTCCTGCAAACAAAGTTTATCGACAGGATCTTATGACACTCCTGGACACAGAATAGCTACTAGTTGAACTAACACCTACAAAGTATCAAGGTTAGCTACAGGTAGCGATGGTAACGCAAGGGTGCGGGTCATAGCCTTAGTATCCATTACTTTTGCTGGTTAGTCCCACTCCAGACGTCTCCTTCTCGGTACCCGCTGTGGTGCTTTTGCCGAAACCGTGTCAAGAAGTCTTGTTCGCCACATTCTTGTCACTCATGTCGGCGAATCCCCCTTCAGGAGTCTCAATCTCAGCGACCGTATGCCGTAGCAACTTGAATCAACGACTGTCAGTTGCATATTCGTGCGGATCATTCAGCCGAGCCATTCAGCACGAAGCGCTCAAGGCTGCCGATGCAACACCTTGTTGTCTATCTTTCCAAAGTATTAAACTGCCACCAGTGATGACGTCATATGCAATTATCGCCTCAACCGCAACATTCCTGTGTTACGAGCAACTGGTCTATATCCTGTCCAGGTACAGGAACAGGATGTAGAGTGAATACCTACTTGTCATCTCAAGACCAAGTTTGCAGTCACCTTTACATAGTGAAAGGAGATGCTTTATGGTACTGCCATTTTGGAGTTTCCCTAGTCCAGATTAACATGCGTTTAGCCTTTGTTCAATTACATGAATAAAGTATTGAAATAGTAGACAACTACTTCAATCTACAATTGAATCTATTGTCTTTGTGCGATGCTGCATGCATGTAGGACATGATCCACTCTCCGCTTACTATCTGTCCATGTTGCTGTACTGCAGCCCAGTCCGTCTCATCAGGTGGGGACAGCAGAAGCTGTGCTGTCTCTTCCTGCACCAGTGGAATGGGTATGGCCCTTTGTAGTGGCTTTTGCATCCCCTGTGCGAGGTAATGACAATGATGGTAGTGCACTGTATTAGTTATGAATGTGCACCACGACTGCTGTCTTACCTCTGATGGGTCTGCTGATGTGACTTGCTGAGGAAAGCCAGGAGGAGGTGTTGGAGGACGTTCAGCCCTGACATCGCTCTGTTCCTGCCACTCCTCTTCGTCGAAGGCTTGGCGTGAGTTCCCATATGGGTTGGGATTCACCTGCTGCTTAGATGAAATGGTCTGATACTGTGGAAGAACTGGTCGTGCCTGTGGGCCCATTACACCGGCATCCCGCCCGACATCTGTGGTGTGTTCTTGATAGGCCGTCCAATGTCTGTTCCTTATCCCTAGTACCATCTTCATGCCCACTGAGGTATCAGATAGCGCCTCCAGTGGGTCCGTGCATACACCGTCATCACTGCTGCAGCCCCCCAGTGGCTTGTTCTCTGTTGGATGTTCATCAGGATCTTCATCTCCATGTTCACTCCCATTGGAAGACAACCCAAAACCTCCCTGGACAGTGCCATTAACAACACAGAAAGGCACACCTGCAAACAGCAGATTATTATGTGACAGCACATCCTGTTGATAATTAGAGCACCTTACAGTGAAAGCATGTCCTGTGGGTCTATTGTGATATCCCCTTAGTGTGAAGCATTGTATGGCGAACAATCAAGATATTATAATGTAATAGGTGTTGCTACATAGTGGAAGTATGATTAATGCAAGATTTTGGCATGATAATAATGACCTGTCACCAATGCAATATTATTTGCCACATACAAGACAGCCATTTTGATGTTTGCAGTGACAAAGGCTATATACAACTCAATTTGCTGATCACATGTGAATGGGACATTGATAGTCCCAGAATTGCCTCAGAATTGCTCTTGGAGTATCTAGATTTCAAACATTTCCTGGGGAGCATGCCCCCAGACCTCCCTAGGAGGTTCAGCACACTATTAATGGCCGGACCAGCTTCAATCCTACTGCTACACCCCAGCTCATCATATCTCGGAAGAGAAACAAAGTCCTGAGTGAATGGACAGAAGGTTCTTGTAAGGGCGGGACCAATCGTGTGAACGTTAGCACATTCTCCTCAATGCCAAGGATATTTCAGTGGGAGCTCTTGATCTTATCCACGTAAACCCAAAACTTGATCTTATCCCAGACTGTGAATTGATTTGGCTTGAACTGACCTGGCCTAAAGCTCTTATAGGAGTAATGTATAGGCCCCCCTCAAGTGACAAGAAAGATCTGTTAGAACTACAGTCTACCCTAATGTTTATCCCCCATGATGCCGCCCTTGTACTCTGTGGCGACTTCAATGCTCCTCATGTAGATTGGAACACTAGGATAGTTGATTTATCTGCTCCCTTGGAGGAGCTACTCTGAGATTTCGCTGGACAGTGGCCTTGAAAATCCCACTAGAGGTAGAAACATCCTCGATCTGGTGTTCACCAACAGTAACAGTCTTATTGATGATGTAGAAGTGGTGGATATCATTCCTGGAACTGACCATGACGCTGTTTGTTTCTCGGTTTTTGGAATGAGCCCCCCTGCTAATTCTAATTGTAGAAGAATGTTTTTAATTTTAAGAAGGCAAATTCTGTTAAATTCCGCTCCCTATTAATGAATGCTGATGAGACTCTATATTCACAACTAGGGATATAAACATTGTTTGGGACAAGTGGAAAGGTCTTTTTCTTGCTATCGCTGATGCTTGCATCCCTAAAGTAACTGTCAAATCTAAGAATATGAGTGAGTGGCTATCCAAGGAGACCAGAACGAAAATATAGAGGAAAAGGAGAATGTACAGAATTATGAAGAGAAGCAACAAGAAGAGAGATGTTGAAAAATACAAGTGCCAGTCTAACAAAGTATCTTCACTTACAAGAAGAGACCACACTTACCATCTTCAGAAGATCACCTGTAGTCTCAGAACGAACCCCAGGCCCTTTTGGAGATGGCTAAAGTCCACTCGCAATGGAAAAACTACCATCCCTGATGTTTTCGACCCTGACGATTCTGCTGCTTCTACCATAGTCCAGAAAGCTGTAATCTTCAATAATCATTTCTCCTTGGTGTTTACACAACAGGATAATTCCAACATCCCTGATTTGCGGGAAGAGTTAAGGCCTGATAGTAACCCCTCCACCCTAGTAGACCTTGTTTTCGACAGTGCAGAAGTCTTAGAGGAACTGTCAAACATCAATCTAGTAAGTGTGGAGGACCAGATGGAATCCCAGCCATCTTACTTAAACAGGGTGTGCAGTCTATAGCCTTTATACTTACTAGAATATTCAACTATTCCTTGGAAATAGGATCCCTCCCTAGAGACTGGACTAGAGCCAAGGTCATACCAATCCATAAGAAGGGCAACAGATGCAATCCAAACAACTACAAACCAGTAAGCCTCACTGGACACATTGCTAAGATGGCTGAGCGCATAATTGGCATGAAAGTAAGACAGTTTGTATCCCCATTGATCACACCCGTACATGCAACATGCTAAACACAGCTAGTACAGACTATTCACTATCTTGCACAATCCCTAGATAAAGGCTTGTCTACTCACATCATATTTTTGGATTTTAGTAAAGTGTTTGACTCAGTTCCTCATCAACAATTGCTCCTTAAACTACAACATATTGGAATCAGAGGTAAAAATCTGAAGTGGATAAAGGCCTTCCTCACAGGCAGAGGGCAAAGAGTAATCAACGAAGGGCAGTCGTCTTCTTGGGCACGAGTCACATTTGGAGTACCTCAGGGTATCGCTCTTGGTCCTCTTTTATTCTTGATCTACATTAATGATTTGGTTAATACTATTCATCACTCATCCGTTAGATTATTTGCAGAGACTGCGTCCTATTCAAAGCCGTCAGGAGTGTCAGTGACTGTGAAGGGCTACAAGTTGATCTCAGGAATGTACAGACCTAGTGCGCAAAGTGGCAGCTTCGTCTGAATCAATCTAAATGTAAAGCAATAAATGCGATCAACAATTTAAAAGAAATATCATCCCTTGTCACTATCAGATGAATGGTGCTGCCATTAAAGAAGTTGACTTTACAGGTACCTACAACTGTAGGTGTAATTATTAGACAGCACAGTAGTGCTGTCTATGTAGGGATGGCAGTGGTTGTTTGTATGCTGTAACACAAACGAAAAGTCGCGCTACTCCTGAATAAGGCCGAAAACGGGCAAACGAAGCTTACCGTGACGAAGCAGGGACTGAATAGTGCACATAACTATCCTTACTTCCCGGCGAAGGTGCGCCTACACGTAGATAGCGCCCTCGACATTTCTCACGTTTCGTCATCGTCTTCTTCTTTGACAGCTGTAGCCCACGAACCAGAGGAACCAGGAAAATATTTCTCGCACCATATTGCACCATTTTTGGCTGGCTGCATTCCTTTGTAGGTTAGAAGGCGGCGCGAGTTAGTGCGGAAGACAGCACTTGCCACGACTCCTGCTGTGTTGTTGGCCAAGCGGGACGGACGCCATTTTCAAATTACGTAATTTAACCGGATGAAACCAGAGTGACTCGTGCCATTGTTAGCAGCTGCGGCAGTTAGCTTGTGCGCCGTTTGAAGGACTTTCGCAGTCGTGCGTGCATTTCCCCGCCACGGTTGGCTTCTGGTCGCCGTTTCTCGCTGGGTTACTGCGGAACCTAGGTGCTAGCCCACACCTTGAGCTTCAGGATTACAGAAATGAGGTATAATGCCTGCACCAATGCCGTATGGTTGAGACTAAGTGTGTTGCTTCAGCTTAGCTGTCCACTATAAAAAGTACAGAAACTAGCAATAATAAAAATTTTCCACAAAAATTGTAAGGACTAGCTGAATGCCCGCCCTTCGGGTGGGTTCCCAGCATACCGTTTGAAAGTTGAGCGTTTAACCATAGATTTAACCAATCAGAACCGTCCATTAAATTGGGAGCATTCCGTAGACTCGCTCCGTAAAACTCCGTGCGCACGGAACTTACTATGTTAATCCATTTCGTCTAAAGGAGTCCAGCGGCGTAGGCACTAACCTCCTTAGGTCACCCACCGTATTGCCGTGATATACTCTTCCACGTTTGGCGAAGATTGGTGCAAAATTGAAGGAGGAATTCGTGCACAACCAAACGCGATCTTTTCCCTATCTCTTATATATGGCGTCGACCGTAAAGGTGGCAAGAACTCGGACGGAACGACCTTAAACCAAATTTCGGCTCGGCGTGGTTACTCATAGTTCCCCTCTTCGTAATCCTACCAAGTTTCGTGACGTTTCATCCAGAATTGAAGGAGATTATCCCGAAAAACGAAAATGTGCGTTACGTTTATTATAATAAGACTAGCTGCAAGGCCCCCGCCTTCGGCAAGCCCTGTTGGAGGGTCCAGCTGTATACTTTAAAGTGGTCGAGTGCTTCCAGTAGGGGGTCCTAGTGCGTCCTGTAGAGGGGTCCTGTGCGTTTTTCGCAGATCCAAGATGGCCGACGGTCGGTTCATCCTGAGTTTTCACCACGCGCTTCTTAGCAGCAGCTTATTTTAGCACGTCTACCATCTTATATTGATGTGAGATACAGCGTGCCATGGCTGGGAACGTTTGGTCATGATTGGTCGACACTCGCGGGAGGAGTTCGCGAACAACGGTTGGGGTTCTTCTTTTGTATTGGCAGCATAGGAGCGTGCGCGGAAAACCGTATATTTTCTCCGTAAATCCAAGATGGCGGACGGTCGTTTGGAGGTTTTTGCCACGCACTCCTCGGCAGGGGCGTGGCGTCCGTAATCTGGGAAAGTTTGGTGTCGATGCGTCGTTGCTCGCGGGAGGACTTCGCGAACAACTGTTCTGCTCAATCCTTCTTTATATATATAGATAAGATATATAGATATAATTATAGATAAGATGTAGGGATGGCATAAAAAGGACAGAAACAAGTAAAGGCTGTTACACAGTGAAGCATTAACCATCGTCCTAGTCTGGCGTGCTAGCCCCAACTTCCTGCCCCGATTGCGCGTGGGCGAGAAAGTTCTCGTCCACACGCAATCGGGGGCAGGAAGTTGGGGCTAGCGCGCCAGACTACCATCGTCCCTACATTCAAGGGTGTAGGACTATACGGTGCGACATTCTTGCATGTAGGGACCATGGTTAATGCTTCACTGTGTAACAGCCTTTACTTGTTTCTGTCCTTTTTATGCCATCCCTACATCCTTACAATTTTTGTAAAAGATTTTTATTATTTCTAGTTGATAATAAGTTGAAATGGACCCACCACATTAAAGCTACAGTAGCACGAGCTAATGGAACACTATCCCTGCTTAGAAGGACTATGTTCGGCTGCAGCAGAGAAAGCAAGATAAGGGCATATGAGGTCATAGTTAGACCAGGGTTAACATATGGGGAGCCAGCATGGAGGCCATCAACCAACAAGGCTAAAGAGACCATAGAGAGGGTGCAGAAATGAGTTGCTCGAACTGATGGGTCAAGATGGCTAAGGAATGAGAAAAGATGGAATAAATCCTACATTGATTCTCTTTCATCCCTACAATGGCTCTCTTTATCTAACTTTCGACTATTCAGTACTAACTGCCTAACCTACAAGATTCTACATCAGAGTTATCCAGTTGTACATCCAATCAAGTACCTGCCACAACTATCGATTGTTGTGGAATAACTCGAGAATCAACTCATTACGATATTCCTATTTTATAAATTCTCCATTCTTGTGGATTGATTTACCAACACATCGCAAGTTCAGCATCCTTCACAACCTTTAAACATGCCTTATTCACCCATTTACATGTCAGCCAATCCAATTAATAATTTTTACCACGTGTCCCCATTTTACAGTTTTATCACCTCTGTTATTGTTCACAGAATGTAATGAACTAACGACATCTTATCACAATATTAACCATAACTATTATTGTACCTATTGCCATGTGGTATATGGTCATCCTATAATTACACATTCATTAGCTATATATACTAGGCTAAGGTGGCAAGTGTGATCCTGAGAGCCGTGCAGTCCTATAAGGGTGATTAAATGATCAAACTTGTGTTAGTGGAGGTGCCTCAACTACTTGAATAAACTTAATTATGACTGTAACTGTCTTTTCATCCACTTAGCTATAGCATATTCATGCCATAATGGCTGTACAACCGTCTGTAACCACCCATGGAAATAGTGGAACTCACCGCAAGCTTCTTTCTGCAGTTGGATCAAAAAGCCGTCAGCGTCCTCTTTGGGACAGTAGGGGAGTAGAGCTTGCACAGCCTCGACATATTGTACGAAGTCATCATACGACACATCTGTCTTTGACCGATGCGACAATGAGTTCCTTGATTGCCTCACCTTAACGATGTCTGCCACCTCCGGCCGTGGAAGGTAGACGAGACGAGGTTTGCGTTCCATATCCTTTGAAATCTTGTTTCGCAGATGTCGGTCATTGGCCATTGCTCTACTCACTGCAACAATCCAGGTGTCACTGCGTGCTTCTGTTACAACACACTCCACTACCCCCTCAGCAGGTGATGCTCGCATGACATTGACACGGAACCCCTCCCAAGTCTTGCAGTCAGTTCTCTCTGACACACTCACATCAAAGTAGTCTATGGCACTGCCCTTTCTGCTGCACTTTTGGGTCACTGTGGCTTCACATGGAGCATCTGAAGGCTCCATCACTGCTGACAGTGCTGCGCAAAAGATGGTGATGTCCCACTCCGTGGCAGGTTTCATTTTCACTTGTTCGCAGATGTAATACTGGACTCGTGGAGTCTTCTCCATCCCGGCGGCTAACCATCTTCTGTGATCCCAGCCTCCGTCCCATAGCGTACCGCCAAACTTCTTTTGAAAACCCTTGTTCAGTGCGATATAGCGTGTTAGCATATTCAGTAGGATCTTGGGCACCAGGTTAGTGAAGATGCACATAAGCTGAATATACCAAACTCTGAACAAGAGATAGGAGAAGAGAAGGAGGTGAAACTGTTACAGTGATTGCATAAAAACTGCTTGGAGGCTGTCTACCAAAGAATCTTGCCTTGAGACACATACCAGATCAATTTTAAAGTCCATTGAGGCCAGTGCAGTTTGGCTACACAAGACTAGACCATTGTACAAGTTAGCTGAGACTGTTAGTCACTACTTAACTACACTGAATGAGGAAGCAGCTTCCCCTGTACAGTGGCCTCTGATCTAGTACATCCACAATTCAAGGGAATATGCAAGACTATGACCACCAACACTTCCAGCTCCACACACCCTCACAGCTTCCCTGACAACAAGGCGCCGTACTCCAAGCCTACACCCACGAAACACTGTATATACTGGCGTATTTTCTCGCGCGTGCTCCTTCAACTACATTACATAGACCGTCTAAACAGTCTGCTCGATAGCTACACACAGAAACAAGTGAAGGACCATGTGATACCCGCTAACAATAAAGCGCTGTCTAGACGTATCTAAAGTAAGACGTCTCTTACGTTTCATCCTTGTGGGGCGCTCTATCCAATAAGGGACGAGAAGGCCCAGGATTGAAAGGCACACCTTTGTAAGCCATCAAAGCGTATTGCAGTGTTGGATGATGTCATATGATGTCATAGCAAGGGAAATCCCATGAAAGTGTCCGTGGGCGGTGGTCACACGATCGCGATTTGTATATTATATACAGGAGTAGATCTTATCTACTCTTGATATATGACACTACGCAATGATGACCACAGCCAACGCGCACATGCAAGCGACATGAATTGTCAGTGAATTTAGACTATACAAATTCAAACGCAATGAGCAGATGTTTTGAGGAATAGCTAGCAGTAACAGAATTGCTTCAGCAACTCGCTCTAGTCTACGTCTCCCTTCTTTCTCAGTTGAGGGTCATTTTGCAGTACAGCTACTTTTGTAAACTGTAGCTAATGTGGCCCTTCTGTGAGGGGCGGCCGCTGGTACCTGCTGTAGACAAGTCTCCTTGCATGTTGGAGTGACTCTGGGAGGACAAGACACACCTCCACCTATAGGGGGGATAGGGGTGATAAAAGTTGGATGCAAAATAAGTCTACTTGACAAATTACTTTCGCTGATAATAATTAGAATGAAAGATATCAATCACTGGAGAGGTGGGGAGAGGAATTCTCTACATACTGTAGTTCACAATACAACAATGTGTGCAGATTGCACAGGTGAGGTGTGAGCAGAAACTGCTCCAGTTTGGTTCAAACATAGGTTAATAAATATGGAATGCTTACACATGTCTACATGCACTCCTCATTTTGCCATCTGGGTCAGCAGGCTTGTAATCAGACTGTGCTGCAACCTCTCTCACTCCCTCTCTGCTCCTCCTCCACATCTGTGATGTGAAGGAGATAAACTCTGAGATCACTCCTCACTCATGCACAATGCCCATGCACATAGGACATGTCCCACATGCATACTGTAGTGAGGGGTGAGGGGGAGGGGACTGAGGGGTGAGAGAATGAGGAAGAGGGGACTGAGGGGGTGAAGGTGGTGAGTAGGGAACTGAGGGGATAAGGGGGGAGGGGGAAGGGGACTGAGGGGTAAGGGAATGAGGAAGAGTGGACTGAGAGGGTGAGGGGGTGAGGGTGGTGATGAGGGGGTGAGGGGGAGGGGACTGAGGGATGAGAGGATGAAGGGGGAATGAAAGGTGAGGGGTGACAGGGGAGGGGACTGAGGGCGTGAAGGGGTGAGGAGAGGACTGAGGGGATGAGGGGGGAGAGGAACACTGCAGTGCAAGGGATGGCACATGGTACCTTGCGCTAAAGACCACTCAGCACTTCTCTAGTACATGACACCAGCTGGCAATGTGTGACTGCTTGAGAACAGAAATATACCAGACCCCCATGGTGTGCACATGTGTACGTGTGTGTGGACATACACTCACACACTACACTACACAAAGTGCTACAAACACTGACATTAAATAAAATTAATGGATGTCTGGTATAACACACCTTAAACAGGGTTGGCTTGTGGGTGTGGTTTGGGGGGCAGATCCACTTGAGGGTGTGGTTCAGTAGGCGTGTCAGCTTGAGAGAACAGGACCTTCCTCCACCTGCAGCTATGACAACAGGTAGTAGGACATCAGTAGGAGGCTGAGAGACATACCATGCAAGCTCTCTGTTGTAGTTAAGGGCAGCAGAGGACAGCCTGATACACATCCATATGTACAATTGGTCCTACGCTGGCTGGGCTCATTGAGTTAACATGTCAATCAGTAGAGTAGCTAGGATAAGTACTAGTTATAACATGGCCGCGAGGGCGCTGGCTGATTTATCACACGAGGGCGCAAAGCGCCCGAGTGCGATAAATCAGCTAAGCGCCCGAGCGGCCATGTTATAACTGACTTGTTACGATTCAAACAGCAGGGATTAGCGCTTGAATTCGTTCGCTGTCGAATGAATTTACCGAACGAACCTGACAGAAGTAACTATAGAAACCAGAGAACACGCTTTTCTCGGAGCACAAGGCGAAAGGCGAGAAGCGTCGCAAGAAAAAGGCTGTCAGCGGCCTCTCGTACTGAATAAAACGGCGGCGCCGCTTGAGTCGGCACTAGGGCATATGATTAGAAGTCCTGCAAGCAGCATATGAAGGGAGAACTTTCTTTTTAGAGAGTGTACTAGGATTTAAACAACTGGAGAACTTGGGAATGGCAAGGCCTACCTTCAATTTCATCCATAAAGTGAACTTGGAAAAGGGAATGTTGGTTTCTCTATCACTAAAGACATTACATGCACAATTACATGTCACTGCCATAAAAATACACGTGTGCTAGGCATACATTTATGTTAATGACCATGCTTCCAAGTGCCAAGCACTCATCATTTCAGAGCCAATGTTCATGAGAAAGTTCACAAGGTGATGAATATCAAAGGCATTTTGCTAAAGTAGTAAACAAAACGTTTGTTTAAGGGTGGAAAGTGATTGGGTGAACCAATAAGAGCCCCCCTCGACGCAGTGTGTTATGAGGTGTGAAAGTGTAAACAGTGGCGTTATGCGAAATTAGACCACTGCAGCTTGCTTTGATGTATGGCTTCCTCATATAACAAGTGGTGTTATGTACCTATCAGACATTGTCACACAGTACATGCAGCCACTGTCCCTTCTGCCTCAATACTAATGGCTCAATAGGATCTGACTCATCCACTGTTAAAGGACAGTGTCATTGGACGATAACATGTCCCATCTCCCTACACTGTTGATACCCTGACCACATACACACATAAATACATTCGTACGTACATACACCGTACACATACACATACATGTCTGGTTGCAGTCCTTTCCCCCTCTCTCCCCGACCACCACCTGCTGATGTGTCCTCCCATTGCTGTGTGACAGTTGATGGAGAGAACAGTGAGAGTACACACACTCCGTGTCAGGCCCCCTTTACATTACCAAGTCAACCAGTGACCACAAGTGTGGCCTCCAGTACTGGTGGATGGAACACAGCTTGACTCAGGGACAGAACATGGTGCAAGTTGATTTGGGGCACTGGGCTATAAGTTAAACATCTCCCACTTCACAGACATCACTCCACTCCAATGGATGTGCTATCTACTCTGAGACACCACCAATACCTAGTCTTGCAGTGTCCACATTTTGCTACACAAGACTAACATGATATCACTGCAGCCTAGGGTGAATTAGCATCTACAAGCTGTTGGTTCAACCTGCCCAAGTCTCTTTCACAATCAATGAGATGTAGAGTCTCAGACCACACCTTTGCACACGTGCACACTACACTCCATCACACACTGATCCACACCAACAAACAGAGTCAGTATAGTGCACACATCCCTGTACTGTGACCACTGGAGTCAACACAAGTGCAGCCCATTGATGGCCCTCATTACGTGGACAAGGGGTGCTCTGTTCAGTGACACACAGTGACTCATTTCCAGAAGGGTGCATACGCATAAACTGAGGGAAAGTAGCTACATCCTAGACCTCTGTCCAGCACTGATTGATTGACACTAAGTACGTCCATTCTACTGTTAATTAATCATTAGCTACTTGGCTACATGGACGTAGAAAGTGGCTTAAATAATGAGAAGCACTGTTCTCTCTCAGTCCATCATCAAAACAGACAAGCTCCCTCGATCACACACGACTAACATGTCATACACTTACCTAATGCACTAAGTAGAAGTGGATGGATCTTATTATCAAAGACAGACTAACAAGAGAAGGCCTAGGGAGAACTCCAACCGATCAAGTCACATGCACAGGACGATAGCGTACAGCTATGAATATCATAAGTCAGAGGAGGGTGGCCACGTATCACACGTGCAGCGAATTTATGCAGATACACACAGTAATAGGTATATAGATGGCACATATACAGGTGGAACCAAATTGATATAAAATACAGTAACAGCAAATGCTGCTAATGAGCTTAATGCAGAAAAGAGGTGAATTAGGGACACAGGTCCAGGGATACATTTCAAGAATTAATAATGTGTGTGTGTGTGTGTGGGGGGGGGGGGGGGGGCATGGAAGCTAACTACTGTATTTCAATACATTTCTGAGGAAAGTCATGAAAGGTGAACAAATGCACTCTCCCTTCCCTACATGCACCCTTGTGCATACAAGACTTGTGGAGGCATGGGAACAGGTAGGGGTATTTCAAGCATACTGTAGTCACTCCCCTCAACGCCCCTCCCTCCACCTTTCACTCAAGCATGCTCACATACGTACCACTGCTAGAGGTCTTGCAAAGATGTCTTCTCTAGAGCGAACAGTAAAGGACAATGCTGTCACTTGGAAGGCATTGGGAGAAACCTACAGATAAAACAGACAATTCTGACCACAGTCTCACCAATCCAAGTACAGTGAGTTTGTAGTCCGATAGCTAGAAGGTGGCTGAGTTGCTTTGAGATCTCTTGAAGGGGAGAATAAATTACGCATGTGAACCGTGGTACTCACGTCCTGCATTGCTTCACTGATAAACTGATAGAGATATTCCATGGGAGGCTCAGGGATGGAGTTGCCAAACTCTGTCAACAGTTTCTATGAACATACATAGATAAGATGACGAAATACTGACACAAACCTCAAGTGAAAAGACAACCAGTGAGCAACATAGTGCCCTGCCCACCTCTTTCTTCTTCACAGCCATGATGCAGTCCTCAAAAACACATAGAGCTGACACCTGTTGTAGGAGGTGGGCAGACATGCAGGTCATAAAATTATGGTCACAATGAAAACAAATACAAGGTAATTTTAATTGGGTGAGTTATTCATGGAATACACAAAATATGCCAGCACAGCAGTTTAATATAAAAGCCACCTTAACAGTTACTCTAATGCTAATATAAAACAGTGCAGGTGTATGTAAGATATTGAGTCACATGACTTGTGGCTCAGTATGTAGGTAGATGACAAACAATTATGAATACGTGCCATTGGTCTATTAGTAGCTTGTCCAAAATGTGCTTTGCGCTTAGTCTACAAACCACTCCATGTTTCCCTCCCCCTGCTACTGTGACTCGGCCACTCGCATAGTGACTTCCTACACATGATGTGTCCCCTCCCCCCTAGTACTGTTACCCCTCCTCCTCACACAGTGACCAACTATGCACACTGTGACCCCTCCCCCTTACACTGTGACCCTCCCCCTTGTACTGTGGCCCCTCCCCCTTGTATTGTGACCCCTCCCCCTTACACTGTGACTCCTCCCCTTACACTGTGACCCCTCCCCCTTACACTGTGGCCCCTCCCCCTTGTACTGTGACCCCTCCCCCTTACACTGTGGCCCCTCCCCCTAGCACTCACTCGTGGTGAGCCACTAGTAAGTTCTGTCTGTCTGGGTCCTCTGTTATCAGATCATTAGTCCTTTTCACTGCTTCAGGGACATCAAAGATCTTCTCCAAGTGGGCATATGTGGTGCTTAGCTACAGCCAATGAAAAGGGAGGGTGACTGTGACAAACAACCAAGGTTGTCGGAGGTGAGGTGCAGCTCATGTAATCAATAGTGAAGAAGTGTAAAGTGGAATGTGCAAAGTGATGGTGTGTGTGTGTGTGTGTGTGTGCGTGTGTGTGTGTTCATGTGTGTGTGTGTGTGTGCGTGTGCGTGTGCATGTGTGTGTGTGTGTGTGTGTGTGTGTGTGTGTGTGTGTGTGTGTGTGTGTGTGTGTGTGTGTGTGTGTGTGTGTGTGTGTGTGTGTGTGTGTGTGTGTGTGTGTGTGTGTGTGTGTGTGTGTGTGTGTGTGTGTGTGTGCTCTTTAGGTTATCAGAGACATGCAGAGGACACAGTGAGATGGGCACACCCTCTAGTCTACATGGCATGCTGTGAACAGTGCAGCAGGACACTGCTGTGCCATTCTCACCTCTTGGTGAGTGCGATACACCTCTCTAATGGGAGCAATCTTCTCCCCTAGGTCTTGGCAGGAACGGTAGTATTCCTCCACCTGGGAGATGCTGAGGGGAGAGGGGGTTGGGGATAGAATAAAAGGGTGAGGCTGGAAATGTAGGAGAATGGTAGGAAGGAAGAGGGCCACAGGAGAAGGATGATGGCAGCATAGGAAGGAGAAGGAGCAAGAAGAGGTGAGTGTGCAATGGAAGCGGTAGAGGAGATGAGATTAGAGTAGTACAAAAGAGTGAGAAGGGGCACAGGAGAAAGGGTTAGGGTAATACAGGAAGAAGTAGGGGCAAAGAGAAGAGTCAAGGGAGAACAATGGAAGCCTAAACAGACATAGCTATTTGGGGTGGACACAACTCACTCTTGTTTAATCTCTTGTATTTCCTTGGTTGTTCTGCAAGAAATGCGGAGAGAGTGAAACAGCAGCTGGTTGCATTGTAGATATACACACTGTGCAGCGCCTGCCAGTGTTACAAACTGGCATAGCATGTGATGGCTATAATCTATGTACTGCATCAGCCATACTTGCTACTTGGTGGTGTGTGTGTGTGTGTGTGTGTGTGTGTGTGTGTGTGTGTGTGTGTGTGTGTGTGTGTGTGTGTGTGTGTGTGTGTGTGTGTGTGTGTGTGTGTGTGTGTGTGTGTGTGTGTGTGTGTGTGTGTGTGTGTGTGTGTGTGTGTGTGTGTGTGGCAAGTGTAATTACATCTATGTATGTGCACATGTGCAGTGTGGCCACACACAAATTGTGCACAGCTGGTAGCAGTAATTAGTCCAAAACATCACAGAGGTACAGAAACCCCGCCTCCTCCAGACAGCCTGGCTGGAATGAGATTTACATAGCAGGTGGGAGGCAGGTAGGGGCAGAACTAGGGGAATTCTTCTATCCAAAGGTCACCAAGGGAAATACCCAACAAAAAAGAAAAATGACAAGCACCCCTCCAAGGTGCCTTTCCCCTCTTTGTGACCTAATAAGGCTATGAACCTTCACACCTGTACTACACACATTGCAGCCACACTTGATGGACCTGCACCCACACTGGGCCAGGTTGGCAGCCCCACAGCCTCACCACAGCAAGCGTTGCTACTGTGCACTTAATAATGCTTAACATTTCAACTTCACTTGACACACATAGCCTTTGACAGTGACACTGAATGGCTACCCTTTCATTACCTACAGTAGAGGTACATGCAAACACAGTTCTCCCTTAATAGGGCCATCTTGACCAACCTGACTGGGTCCACTGTTATGTGCTGAAAATGAACATAATGTGTGGAACAGTTTCAATGCACTGGACTCATAATCTTACTGAAACACACACAAGTGAAGACTTCAACTCAAGTGTACATTGTATGTACGTACACTCAGAGTGCTACAATACCCCAGTCAGCCACACCCACCACCCCAGTCTGCCACACCCACCACCCCAACCAGCCACACCCACCACCCCAACCAGCCACACCCACCACCCCAACCAGCCACACATAAGTTAGTTACCACTCCACAGTAATCTTGCCTTTATATACCACACAAACCAACAAGCATGCACTGTGGATGCAGTGAGCAATTCCTCACGACTTCAGGTCTCTCAGTCCCTGCTGGACACCATCCAACTGCGTCTGGACCACACTCTTCAGTCGGCTTTCCACGCGTTGCTAGGCAACAAGAGGGATGACATGTTCACGTACAAGTCACAAACCATGACAGAGCTCTCTCAAACTCACCCTCTTGCCTTCATAGGTCCGCCTGATGAGATCCAACTTGTCAAGATTCTCAGGCTTCTACAAAATCATTATGATGAACCACCGCCACTAATAACATTCATTGTTCCTGTGTACTTTAAATACCAATTAGCAACCCCAAGCTCCATGGCCCTATCATTGCTACACACACACTTGGTGCCAACACTGCAGCCCCTGTTACCATCTACAGTGTCGGCATTAAGACACTGGGATGCAGTAGACGGGACTACACCCGCCCACCGTGCATGTGCACAATGACAGACTGATTGAGAGTCACACACTCATGCGGCACTGGTCTCCGCCCCAGGGGAACGTACAAGGAGCAGCTCAGCCACGTTTCGACTTGCACCTTCGGCAGCCTCAGTGACAGCTAACTTGAAATCCGCAGCCATGTCGCTTGAGTGATCAAGGTATGAAAATACCCTGCAAGATTAAGTCCTGTTTATCATTTTCAGGTCTATAATCGAGAGCGTGTTACCGCGCGTGCGCAGGTTTGGATAATTTGGCGGGAAATTGCCGCTACTATCAGTATGGCAAACCCGAATAAGGTGTTGACTTTGGTGTTTGTAATCGAGAAATCTAGGATCCTCCTTGGATACAAGAAGAGGGGATTCGGTGTTGGGCGATGGAATGGATTCGGAGGAAAGGTCGAGAAAGAGGAGACCATTGAAGAAGGAGCAAAGAGGCAAGCACATTGAATGAAGCCATGTTAGGCTTGAAAATGGCCTATATAGCTCTATGGCTCTATGGTTGGCTTGCTGACTACCAACACTGTGCAATGACTGAATTGTCTTGCGTAGCCAGCCCGTATCAAGCAGGCGTATATAAACTGTCTCACTCTGGTTACACAAGACAGAACTAAAAGGCATAAACTCTGTTGTATGTAGCAGTGTGCATAAATATAGACTAGTCCAGCAGCTGCGCAAATGCCGCCTGGTGTGTTCACTACCCTGCTCACTTGTTATGGCATGTTGTGTGTGTGTGTGTGTGTGTGTAGAGAGCTGCAAGAGGAGTCTGGACTGACAGCCCCTTCCTTGGAGAAGGTGGGAGTGCTTCTATTTGAGTTTGTCAATGAACCGCCAGTCATGGAGGTTCATGTTTTCAGGACATCAGAGTTCACGGGAGAACCAACTGAATCTGAAGGTTTGTGTACACGTGTGCCTAACATTGTTTAGCCATATCCAACATCTGACAGTGCCTCATTCATTGGCTGGTTGACCTCGTGTTGTGTGTGCACACATGCAGAGATGAAGCCACAGTGGTTCAGCTTTGCAGAGATCCCCTTTGGCAAGATGTGGCCAGATGACGAACTGTGGTTTCCTCACTTACTCAGCCACAAGAAATTTAATGGGTTCTTCAAGTTCAGAGGTCTCCATACAATTTTGGAACATCAAATTACACAAGACGACGCAGACACTGTACAAGACAATGAGGCATGCATACACACATAGCGTTTTGACTATTCTAGTACTTTCCTACTCTGCGTGAGTACATGTCTCTTAATGAGTAGACTTTGTCCTTGTGCACTGCGGCTATAACTCCAGTCTCCTCATACGGCTGCATCGTCTGGTTCCCTCCCAACGGAATGTACTTCGTACAGTCATCAAGCACAACAACCATTGCCAGTACAAATTCATGGTTGGGGTCAAATCCGGCAGCGGCCAGTTGCTGTGCAACCAAATCCGTGGCCTGCGTAATGGGCATTCCAACAAGGGGCGCGGTGTCAATACTCTCCACTACCACCGGGATGTGCTGCAGTAGATAGAGGCAGTTTAGGAGGTAACACAGGATGTACATACATAGGTCATATTGTTTTAGGCACACAGATGAGTGGATTGCGCACAGAATGACAGCTCTGGACTTCACAGCTTTAATGGCATTACTGTAGTTCAAGAGTTATTGGGAGAATAGGGGCTTCAGTGGCCCTATCAGGAGATCAGTGGCCTGTTGCAGTGGATGGTGCAACATCCTGTCCAGGTGCAGGAACAGGAAGTAGACTGCTGTGAAGACCCACTTGTCATTCCAATAACAAATTAGTGGTTTACAAAGAAGTCACCTTATCCTGGTGTGATGCTGCATGCATGTGGGACACGACCCACTCCACTTACTGTCTGCCCATGTTGCTCTGCTGCAGCCCAGTCTGTCTCATCGGGTGGGTATACCAGAAGCTGTGCAGTCTCTTCCTGTACCAGTGGCATGTGTGGCTGTGGCATCATGGGTATGGGAGGCAGCACCATCTTACCCCTGCTTGGAGTCCCAACCATTTGTTTCGGCTTTTGCATCTCCTGTGTGAGGTAATGACAATGTTGGTAGTGCACTGTATCAGTAGGAATGTGCACCGCGGCTGCTGTCTTACCTCTGATGGGCCTGGTGATGTGACTTGCTGAGGAAAGCCAGGAGGTGTTGGGGGAGGACGTTTATTCCTGACATCCCTCTGTCCCTGCCACTCTTCGCCGTCAAAGGCTTGGTCTGAGTTCCCATATGGGTTGGGATTCACCTGCTGCCTGGACAGGTCCAATGGTGGAAAGGGCTGATACTGTATAACTGGTCGTGCCTGTGGGCCCATTACACCGGCATCCCGCCCAACATCTAGATCTACAGTGCGTTCTTTATAGGCCTTCCAACGTCCCTTGCTTGTCCCTGGTACCAGCTCCATGCCCGCTGATTGATCAGCTAGCTGCTCCTCCTGTGCCCCTGCGCATACGCCGTCATCACTACTGCAGCCTCCCAGTGGCTTGTTCTCTGTAGGACGTTTATCAGGATCTTCGTCTCCATTTCCACTCCCACCGGAAAACAACCCAAAACCTCCACGTCCTTGGACAGTGCCAGTAACAAGACAGGAAGACGCACCTGCAAACAGCAGATGGGAATGTACCTTCAAGTTACTTTACATGCATGAGGGTCATATGATGTGTAGAGGAGGGTGTGTCAACAGAAGAGCTGACTCATGTGTACATGCTAGGCCAACAGTTGTTCAGCAGCTATGTAAGGTATTGCTTAGTCATCAAATTGCTCACATGACCATATTTGGTCACATGCACCTATCACCATAAACAGATCAGGAATGGTGATGACATGACATCTGCAAAGTACATGTACATAAGAGTGGAGAGTAGTGGGTTACTGTTTTCATTCATCAGTAGAGCAACAGCCTGTCTTGCTAGTCAGGCAAGATGACCAAATTTGTTGTAAAGATTGCAATTATTTCTTGAGTGTACAAGGACAATCCCCTACAATGCACACACAGACTGACACACACCTCCTTGACTGTTTCCTGCACTCGAGCTGTCGGAAGGCGCGGACCCTGTGCTTCCACCCCCGCCTCCATCGTCCATTAACGGGACTTCGGTCATTAGCGGACCAGTACCTGTGTCGAAAATGAACATAAAAGAGTCTACACGGGGAATTCAGCTAATTAAGCGCCGTGTTCCCGCGTCGAGATGGTGATGACCCATGACTTACGAATGGTTGCAAGTAGACCCGCGCAAAGTCCAACCAACGCCTCTCTGCTGCCACTGCCGGTGCTCCATAACTGGGCGGCTGCGATAAGGAAAGAACGGAAGAGTCAGGGTGTAGGGGAATGGCCACGTAGCTACTAATTAATGTGGTACTCAGCGCGTGATGCCACTTACCCGCTACACATCCTGCAACCATGCCGCCAACGGCCAAAACCGCCAAAAATCTTGTAGTCTTCTGCATCATCATACTGAACAGCTATCGAAGCTATCTTCTTAGAATCTACAGCTGAAAGTGCTCTGGACGAAATATTCCAGACTAAAGTATACCACAAATTAGGTTGTTTCCCGATGACAGTCCCTCTAGTCTTGTGACTGGACCTCACGAGACCATGATGACGGTGTGTGACCGGCCGAAAGTGGACGAGACTATGATGCAATGTCCAAGTGGCAACAACAAAATGGCTGCTGCTTGCTCTGCCAGCACAGGGCTGAATGAATTCGAAACAGCAACCAGGAAAAGGAAACGAATAGAGTATGTTCTGCACTTTATATGATAGTGAGTAACTATGTGGGCGTTGATGAGTGTTTCGCTCTCTATGTTTTTAAGGTGGTGGCAGAAACATGGCGGCAAACGTGGCAACAAGAAAACTGAAGTAGGAGACAAGGGATTCCCCAGGAGTGAGAGATACTGCATTCCGCTCAATTTATATTGTACCGAACATACTTTACACGCCTGCATTATTGCTAGCATGATTACCAAATTGACATTTAAAGTTTTTTTGGACAATATCCTGGTATGAATGCTAGATGGTGGAGTTCAGTGCAGCGATGTTGGAAAGAAGGAAGCTGAATTTCACATCAGTGACAGCCAGGAAGGTGTCAGTGATCAGGACACAGTAGGGAGAGCAGCAAAGCGCTACATTCTTTTTGTTGGTGAGGGATACCATCGCTAGTCGTCAAGTGACATACATGTGACTTCATGTGACATGCATGTGACTTCATGTGACATGCATGTGACTTCATACTCCCTGGCAGGTAACCTTCCCTTTGGTACCTCAAGAGATGATGTATTGCAACGTTTCCACAAAGCAGGTGTGCACATGATTAATTGCAATGTGACAAGTTGCCATGATTAGATTTGGTGTCTATAATAGTGCAATTGTCTTTTAATTTGTCTTTTAATTGTACAAATTTGAATACCTCCTTTTACCCATTCTAGGCATTAGTGTATAGATGTTTGAAAAAGCTATCAATGTACAAGGAGGTGTAGAATGTAACACCAGCTTACTTGCACCAGAAGTGATATTGCATTTCTGGGAGTACAGAAGTGGATTGCTGCTTCTGTTTGATCTGTGTGGTTGAGTGCACCATGGCAGAGCAATATACTGGATAGAATGCTTGTTTCTGCTGTCGATGACGCTGAATGTGTCAGTGTGTGTGTGTGTGTGTGTGTGTGTGTGTGTGTGTGTGTGTGTGTGTGTGTGTGTGTGTGTGTGTGTGTGTGTGTGCACATCCTCAAATTGTTATCTCTTACCACTTGCCTATATATATAGGTGTTCCAGCCATTGACTTTCGTCTCCTGACCAAACGAGACTCTGGTGAATCAAGAGGCTGTGGCTTCCTGGAACTGAAGGACCTCAAGACTTACCAGGTACGATCCACATACGTGTATTGTGCAGTAGCGTGGTCCACTGCACACTCACTCAGTCTGTGTGTGCTGTACCTCTTGTGCTCACATCTTGTTGTAGAATGCTTTGAAGCTGAACCACACCAAGATGGCTGGCCGCAGGATCAAGATTGAGTTGACGTGTGGAGGAGGAGGGAAGAGTGAGGAGAGGCAGAGTAAGATAAAGGAAAGGAACAGGACGTTAGCAAAGAGCCAGAAGAGGAAGTTAAAGAAGAAAGTGTTAAATAAAGCTTCTTCAACAGAATCACAAACAGCATAAATTAATAATGCATGTTTCATCATGGTCACATTATCATCTCTCATGCAATCGTTGCACAAATTACAAGGACTGAATGATTACCTAACCTACTATACTAATTGCCTAATATACTGTAGCTAAGTATACATAACCTTTGTACAGCTATATGCTTTGGATCCAGGCATGCATCCCAGATCCCTGCTTGCTAATTCTGGATCTATACATACACGTACAGTACACATAATTATGTAAGCACAGTTCTGTAGGTCTGTGCAGTGCACATGCATGCACTCTAGATCTGGCCATGGATTGAACCACACACTTGATCCCTGCTCTGTGCATGTGCAGTTCAATATGCATGGATATCCCTATACAGATATAGTCTCACTCTATATTGTATGGTTCTATTAATTCATATTGTACTATAATTTAAAGTATAAATATACCAAGGGGGTGGGGTAAAATGTCATGTGACTAGCACCTGACCAGAAGTGACACAACCAGTGTATAGTCACACAAAACACTGTCAGACATTGATGATGATGGTGGCAGTTGGTGGCAAGGTGGAAGGATGGTCCCGCTGGATCAGTGTCGCCCTCCAAACTCCACTGTTTACCAACTGGTACAGTCTGCTCACACCGGCTTGCACTCGATCACGATCAATCTCGTAGTCGACCTCCAATGACACCTGCATGAGGTAGAATGCAGCGTGTGCGCAAGAAAGTAGGCAGGTTTGGATGTGAAGTGCACAAATGCACTCTCCCTTCCCTACATGTGCCCCTGGGCATATATACAAGACTTGTGAAGGCATGGGAACAGGTAGGGATACTTCAAGCATACACTGCAGATGCTCTCCCTTCAACATCCCTCCCTCTACCTTCCACTCAAGCATGCTCACATACTTACCACAGCTAGCGGTCTTGCAAAGATGTCTTCTCTAGAGCGAACAGTAAAGGACAATGCTGTCACTTGGAAGGCATTGGGAGGAACCTACAGATAAAACAGACAACTCTGACCACAGTCTCACCAACCCAAGTACAGTGAGTTTGCAGTCAGGTAGCTAGAAGGTGGCTGAGCTGCTTTGAGATCTCTTGGAGGGGAGAATGTGTATATGTGAACCGAGGTACTCACGTCCTGCATTGCTTCACTGATAAACTGATAGAGATATTCCATGGGAGGCTCAGGGATGGAGTTGCCAAACTCTGTCAACAGTTTCTATGAATGTACGTAGATAAGATGACGAAGTACTGACACAAACCTCAAGTGAATAGACAACCAGTGAGAGACATAGTGCCCTGCCCTACCTCCTCCTTCTTCACGGCCATGATGTAGTCCTCAAAACACAAAGAGCTGACAGCTGTTGTAGGAGGTGGGCAGACATGCAGGTCATAAAATTATGGTCACAATGACAACAATTATGAGGTAATTATAACTGGGTGAGTTCTTCATGGAATACACAAAATATACCAGTGCAGCAGTTTAATATAAAAGCCACCTTAACACTTACCCTAACACTAATATAAAATGGTACATATGTACTGTATGTAAGATACTGAGTCACATGACTTGTAAGTATGCAGGTAGATGGCAAACAACCTGACATTGCTACCATGTCACTGCGTGCTGTACTGGTGTATGTATAACGTATGTACCTATGTGTCCATGCTGCAGGTCGGAGATAATGTACACTACACAATAATTATTAGCTATAAACTTAAAGGGAAAGTGAACTTCACCACTTTAAGAATCGCTGCTTCTTGGAGGGCCGTAGAAACATTCACTATACAAAATGTGCATGAATGCACTACTTTTACTAAAACACATCTGGTCCTAGCCTCACCTCCACTGCAGACCACTCCCTCCCAGCAAGAGTTGCAGGTACAAGTGCCACTGAAGGCGTGGCAGGGGTTTCCCCGGCCACACCTCTCCTCACACCTCGTCACGCATCTTGGCGGTCTGTACCGTCCAACACCACATCCATCAACTACCCACAGGAGACAGAGAATAGGCGGAGATCATACACACCACACAAAGAGCATTGTAGGTGAAGGAGGCAATGTACTTAACATACGTACATGAAGACTTCTTTGCTAGAGGCAACAGTGGAGCTTAATGAGTGCATCAGAACGTAAATTGCAACCAAATACAATTAATAACAAGAAGAATTGCTAATTAGTTATTTATACCTGCAATTAATCATGCAGCAAACAAAAACAATAAACAAAGTAGAAAGTACTTGAAGGACAAGGGAGATATGAAAACAAACAGCTAAACACATATCACATTAACAATGATAGTGCAACTACTTCTAAAACACACTCTCACAACAGCACAGGTGCACACACACACACTGTCACAGCACTCCAGGCTACACACATTGGTATGACACATACCTAGGGTCAGTGTCTCAGTGGTGGAAAAGTTCCCTGGACCATCCTCCGAAAAGCCACGGATCTGGTACGAATACCTCTGGAGCTCAGTCAATCCCTCAAAAGTAGCTGTGAATGTAGTTTGTGTACTGTTAGCAGTGACTACTGCAGATCTCTCGCTCATGGCAGTTCCCTCGTTGGATAAGATGACTTCAAAGTGAGTGATGTTGCCATTGGTTACATCTGGTGTTGTCCATGACAATGTAACTGTAGTGAGGTCTGTCTGTACCACATCCAGAATGATTGGAGGGTTGGGGACTGCACAAGAAACACAATTCACTCAAGGGTAAGGCAATAGCTGCGAACAGCTTCAACCTCCTCTTGTGCAAATGACTGCATTGCAAATCAGGCCTACATATTTATGTATGTGGGTGCATTTCATCACTGGACTGAAGGGTTAATCGTTCTTCTGTGTGTAAGGACAGCATGAAATATGCAAGCTCAGCAATTTAACATAATTCAACACCAAAACCTTACACTAATATAAACCAGCATACGTATTCATTCACATACATTTTAAGATAGCTACATACAGTGTACATATGTAAATGATGAAAGGAGACAAGGAGAGCAGGAGTAGAGGAGAGAGGCTGAGGAGGAGAGGAGAGAGGCTGAGGAGGAGAGGAGAGAGGCTGAGGAGGAGAGGAGAGAGGCTGAGGAGGAGAGGAGAGAGGCTGAGGAGGAGAGGAGAGAGGCTGAGGAGGAGAGGAGAGAGGCTGAGGAGGAGAGGAGAGAGGCTGAGGAGGAGAGGAGAGAGGCTGAGGAGGAGAGGAGAGAGGCTGAGGAGGAGAGGAGAGAGGCTGAGGAGGAGAGGAGAGAGGCTGAGGAGGAGAGGAGAGAGGCTGAGGAGGAGAGGAGAGAGGCTGAGGAGGAGAGGAGAGAGGCTGAGGAGGAGAGGAGAAAGGCTGAGTACGAGAGGAGAGAGGCTGAGGAGAGGAGAGAGGCTGAGGAGGAGAGGAGAGAGGCTGAGGAGGAGAGGAGAGAGGCTGAGGAGGAGAGGAGAGAGGCTGAGGAGGAGAGGAGAGAGGCTGAGGACGAGAGGAGAGAGGCTGAGGAGAGGAGAGAGGCTGAGGAGGAGAGGAGAGAGGCTGAGGAGGAGAGGAGAGAGGCTGAGGAGGAGAGGAGAGAGGTTGAAAAGGAGAGGTAGACTCACCACATAATTGAGGCCGGTAGACAAGAACGTCTGAGTAGTTCCCTGGGCCATCCCGATTTACTCCCCGTACCCTGATGGCATACTCAGAAGTCCGGTTCAGTCCACTCAGGACAACCTCATAAGCTTCTTGCTCGGTAGACAGCACGTCAACTTCCGCCGATCCCACCCTCTCCCCGCCCTCTTCCCAGATTGCATCATACCGAGTGACATTCCAATTGGCGTTAATGCTATGCAGCCATCTCAGTCTCCAGGGTCCAGGACACACACGGGACACGCCCAAAAGGGGAGGGGGTGGTACTGCAGGAATAGGAGGGTTGGGGTTTTGTCATGAGCACTGCTGTACATATAAACCACCTTACCATATACTATATGTAATATGGGTGAAGCTCCTTATGAACTCTTCTATTACTGTACACTCCACATTTCAATTGTTACTATCTTCCACCTTGTCTTCAATAATATTCCAATTACGAATGCTACAATGGCACTTAATTCTCCATTCCAGATACCTGGGATACAGAAGTCTTGCCCAGGTGTCTTGATTAGAACAGTGTCCTTATTTCAGAGGTACTTAGTATAGCACACATATCTATGTAGCTGGGGTGCAGTAGGCACTGTCCTCATTAGAGAGGTGTCCTACATTAGGGTGTTGTACAGTGCATCTACATTTTGTACCCCTCTGCCACTCATTCAAGCGCTCCCGCTCACCACATAGCTGAGCTTGATAGTGGATCGCCTCAGAGTAATTCCCCGCTCCGTCTAACCCAATACTTCGCACCTCAAACCAGTACTCCTCGCTGGCATTGAGAGAGAAGAGGGACACCTCAAACACCAACTGCTCTTGGTCCACCACCTCCACACTCCACCGCACGACCTCAGCAGAGTGGCCGCTCCGTTGAGCCACTTCAAAGGAGGTCAGGTTCCATTCAGCTGGCTCGAACCTTGTCCAGGACAGTTTCCATGGATACGGGCATTCACGAGATATGGAGATGTTGATAGGTGGCGAGGGCACTGAGGTGACAAACAGACAATCAAATAACTTGAAACATTGCACAATTAGTACACCTTAAGGCTACAAATTTTTAGCAGCCACTAAGTTCAGCATTTGAAAAGTCCAGGATTTGTGGGTACTAATACTAGCGACTTGCAAGCTTCTTGTGTATGAAAATGTTTGAGTGTACCCAAACATTTGTGTGTACAATTTTGAGTGAGTTTTGCACTACTCACTAAATTTGCTAAAAATTAAAACTTTGCTAAGATTACCAGATAAAATCATTAGTCCTAAGTACACAATCATTGCACACACACTTAATGTATAGAGACTTACAGCATCTCTCTGGAGTATAGGCCACAATGTCGTTGGAGTACGGCCCTGGTCCCTCATCCCCAAATGTCCTCACTCGCACGCTATAGCTTCTCCTTACGTCTAAGGTCGTGAGAGTCACATTGTACGAAATCTGACTTGGGTTTGTTATGGCAACCTCTGTTGTTTGGGGAGAGCTCGGTGGCTCTGACAAATCTTGTACTAGAACCTCAAACCTTGTGAGGTTCCAGTCAAGGTGTGTGGGCGTGTCCCATGTAAGCTGCCACGCCTCTTCTGGACAGTGTGGACGGGTGATGGCTATGTTGGAGGGAGGGGATGGCACTACAGAGACAACAGGAGACACACACAAAGCAAGAGGGAGTGGAACTTCTTTAGTAACTGCATTCAATTTAACTATCTACAATGTGTAGTGAATTAGATAATTCATGCCAAATTTGAATGTTAAGTGATTACACCCTGCATCTCACAGCATCTGTGGGTGTAAACGGGGAAAACCCCTGAAAAGTCCCCTGGTCCCTCCACACTGTAGCTCTTGATCTTAAAGAGGTACTCTTGCTCCAGCTCAAGTTCAGACAGATCAAGCTCAAAACTGTCCCCATCTTCAGCTGACACAGAAACGTTAACCATCCCTTGACTGCTCGTGGTATTACTGGTCCAGTACACAACTTGGTACATTGTGATGTTCCACACTTTATCGGTGGCCGCATGCCAGTGCAGTCTCCATGGTAATGGACAGTCACGAAGGCCAGTGATGTTTTCAGGAGGAGTTGCAACTATTTGAAGATGAGAAAGGATGATATTTGTGTGTGTGTGTGTTGTGTGTGTGTGTGTGTGTGTGTGTGTGTGTGTGTGTGTGTGTGTGTGTGTGTGTGTGTGTGTGTGTGTGTGTGTGTGTGTGTGTGTGTGTGTGTGTGTGTGTGTGTGTGTGTGTGTGTGTATGCATACCGCTAGCCCATACCCACACCACCACTCACGCCTGTAGACAAAAGAGCATGCAGTGAATGGCGTTGGCTGTGGTGTGAAGAACGGCAGATTCCCAGAGCAGCTTGCCGTGACATTATTCACGGTGACATGTACCTACAGTGGTCCATGGGGACATGCAGGTGAGTGCCATATGTCACTATTGTCTACAGAGGTGCACAGACCTGAGGCACAGACTCCACTGTTCGCAGCATGTGACCCGGTATGGGTCTCTGGAAGAATCCACCTGGCCACCTCTACATGCAGACATGAGCAAGGAATGTGCAGCACTGGTTTAATATACCATACACACACACACACACACACACACACACACACACACACACACACACACACACACACACACACACACTACACTTCAAACAGCACCTTCCTCCATTCTCCACTGACCGTGAACTCCCTGACCGCTCCTCTCTGTAACCCCGAAACACCTTCAAATGCTGGCTGCCTTCCAACGAGCTCTTCATAGCGAATGTGGATGTTCCTTCCGGAACAGAACTGATGGGAATAGTCATTTCCTCGCCTTCCACTCCAAACTCGGAGCAATCCAGTAACATTGCCTAGATCTTCATTAATTATCATTTCAATTCTCCTGATATCGTCATCTAGGGGGAAGAATCGAGTTGTCATATTTCCCAATCTCACTGCAATTGATCCTTCAACTGGCTGTCTCTGCGTGCGTGTCCTTGTCACCTCCAGTCGTGTGACACCGTTGTCACTAACATTGACGGCCCAAAGCAATGGTATGTCCACTTCGCAGAGTGACGGACGCACCTCAAACTGGATGGAGATGTTACGCACTGTTGTGTTCACCAAGTCAGGTACTTCATCAGTTTCTGTAATCCTTACAAGTTCAAAAAGAGACATACCATTGGGTCTTGCAGGAGGGACCCTCTACAAAGGATGGAAGGAAGGGATCAAACACACTTCTCACAACTCACAAGAAACCTAAGAGAAATACAATTAAGACTACAGTAAGTTCCTTCAATTAATGGATTTCTGAGGAATAATTGCAGAAGGATGGATGAATGTTCACAGTGACCTACGATAGAGCCACTGGACCCAACACTTATCCACACAATGTTCAGATAAAGTAGGTGTAACGCCACATACAACCTACCTCAATCAAATCTCTTTGGACTGAAGTGAACGAGACCTGGTCGATGTGAAAGGTGTTCTGATAGAGTGCCGTGTCGTCGGCATAGAAACCAAACCCCTCCAGCTCAAGCTCCGTACTGTTGTCCAGTCCTAGCCCCTGACGAATTAGAGCATCAATGTCAGCACATGTGAAGTTCCACCTGCAAGTAGTGGGGGGGGGGGGGGGGGTGAATGCAGAGAGCACAAATGGATGGTGGATACAGGGGGTGGGGGGTGGGGGAAGAGGGGGACAGCAGCACGCATTTCATTACAGGATCCAAATTCCCATGTTGCAATGGGTTGGGTTGAGGCATAAGCACATGCTACTAGTCATCACTTCTAGACAGTAAGGCTACCATCAACAGTCTTTATTTCTTGGCAAATTTGCTATAGGACCAGTTTGACCTTATTTCATGTATGCTTCACTGACTGCCAGTTGATATTTTAACAGGTACTAATTTTAGGAAATTTAGCGAGTAGTGAACAAATTGCTAAAAGTTTTAACCTGCAAAATATTTTGCACAGGCAAAATATTTTATACACAAAAAACTTGAAAATTGATACCCACCAAATCCTAGACTTTCCAAAGTGCTAAATATGGTTGTTACTAAAATTTGTAGCCCTATTAATTATAAGGTACACCCACTGGTCATTATTGAGAACTGGATGTGTAGTCCCATTATTGAAGTGAGGCAGGAGGGGAGAGAGGGAGGTGGAGTCTTCTCCTTCGGCCACTGGAATGTAGTACCAGTCCAGTCCTGTGATCTTCACAGCAATATTGACCTGAGTGTCGTTAGGAATCTTGTACGCCATGCACAGGTGGGGATAGGTGGACAAGCTGAATCTGTGTGTGTGTGTGGTGGGGGGGGGGGGGGGGGGGAGGAATGTAGCACAGAAGAACACCATGCGCAGTTTGAGCCAGCTCTTACAGTAACACCACACTATGGAGTGCTGACCTGCGGTTGGCAGTCTCAAATGCGAGAGCTCTCCCATCGTACACCTGTGTATCATGTGTAGAGAGAGAAGGCTGAGGCACAGGCATGCAGTGTAGCAAGGCACACACGGTCACTAGAGTCTTGTAACACTGCCAGTTAGAGAGTACCCACTTCAGTGGCACCAGGCCTCAATGACTTCAGTGGTGCTTACTTCAAGGGAGTATCTCTGACAGAAAGACTCGTACTCCACAGCCTCTGGATTGCGCCCTTCATTGTCCCATTGCACCCATCCTTCAACATCTGATTCAAAGTCAAAGACCCTGTCTTCAAATACCACCAAGTCACTAGTATCAGTGAAGTTGCATGTTGCAAAGAACAAGCTAGAAATAGCAGCGTACACTGCAGGGGAGGATGCACATGGAATGTAAGCACAGAACAGAAACACACAAAGTCCAAATGCAAAAGAGATGTAAAAAATTCCATGCAGCGAGCATGTTAGCCTGCACCACTCCCAACACTGGTGTATTGTTCATTGGTAATTTTATACACAGTAGCAATTATTCCCTGGTGAATATTAACTCTCCTCATAGTACTGCACTCTCCTAACACACACACACACACACACACTAGTACAGTTGCATTGTCTCACCATCGTTGTACGTGACATTGAAGGTATACATGGGTTCAGTCTCCCACTGATCCCACACCAGGGTGAACTGGGGGAGGCCATCAGTGCTCTCGTTCACTGCTGCCATGTCCACAGAGATGTCCAGCTGCTGACGCTCGTTGCTGTAGCTTACAAACGTCTGCACGTGTTGCTCCTGACGATTGACCAGTTTGGACTCGTTCCACATGTACTGCGAGTTAGGAAGAAGAAATCCAACCTGCAAAAAGGATAGAGAATGTGAGTAGCTGCATATTTCTTCACTTGAGACTAACACAGGGCCTGTTGAAACAGAGAGCCCATTGAAATGCACCCAATGCTTAAGAGTCTAAAATGAGCTCAAAAGTTACATCTGTGCAGTACCTCTAAAGTGTTAAAAGGCAACTGGAGTGCTTGTCTCACCTTCATGAAATCAACTCCATTGTCCTCTTTCATCACTCCCTGTAGCAAGTAGGTCTCATTGCTGGACAGGATGATACTCTCAGACAGCTGAGTGAGGCCGAATGACCTAGACCAGTCGTTGAAGTTCCTACGATTGTACACCTCGTAGGTGTTCCCATCACGAGTGCTTTGAGCGATTCTGAGGAAAGGTACAAGCATAAAGTTATTATACACTGCCACACACACACACACACACACACACACACACACACACACACACACACACACACACACACACACACACACACACACACACACACACACACACACACACACACACACCATAGTTCCATATATAGTTCCCAGAATCTGAACACAAGCTATGTACCTGCGCACATCAATTTGCACCCCAAACTCATCAAGTGCACACACAATGGCCTACCTCTCCAAGAGGGAGGTGTTGGTTCCCTCAGCAAAGTAGAGCTCTGTTCTGGCATTGCCAGTGGTCCACAGCAGGTGCTCCTCCGAAGTGACAGGAGAGAAGAAGGCATCATACACCTCACCGTAGTTGTTGAACCTGGAGGAGAGGGAAGGGGAGGGGGGATCAGAGGGGAGGGGAGAGAGAGGAGAGGGTGGGAGGGGAAGAGGGGACAGGAATGGGGGAGGGGAGGGGAGAGGTGGAATGAGTGAGGAGAAGGGAGAGAGAATTGTTGAAGGGAAGAAGGCTAGTGTAAGCAGACAAAGGCTTCGCAAGTGGGGTTGAGGTAATGTAAGGCATTCCGTTCTTCCTTAGCTTGTGATGGCTCAGGGCTGCACTATTCAAGATGAAGGGAATGTAGGTGAAAGGAAGTGGCGTTGTTGTACTCACCGTCTGTCTGTATCCGGTTCAAATGAGGGAAACAGTGCAAAAGCATCAGGATGCTCAGGGTAGCTGTCTGCCTCAAACAGGTCGTCCACAAAGTCTCCGCTAATCCCATAGTAGTGCCTGATGGCCACGCCCCTTGAGCCTAACAGCCAATGGGGAAGGTTAGAGCTTCAACACTGCAAAGCTCTCTGTGTTTATTACCATGGCAACTAAATTCCCTGACTGCATGTGTATATATGGTTACCATAGCAACCCACTCCCTTGTACATGTGTACAGTATAGTTAGGATTCCACAGTTCCATGGACAGCAACGCCCTTCTTAAACTAGCCGCATCACAGAGTGGAACCTAACTGTAGGGGACCCAGCTACAGAGACACATACCAAACTACTTCTGAAATAAGGACACCTCTCTAATGAGGGTAGTGTCTACTGTCTCAGCTACATTGAGACATGTACAAAGCTACCTTGGAACTAAGGACACCTCTCTAATGAGGACACCTGGGCCTGTGCCAAACTGTCCCAAAGGTGTCCAGAATAGAGAGGTTTCACTTAATCACCTTTGTATCTGTGTCCCAGAGATGTAACTGGGAAAGTCCCATTGTCTGAAGCAGCTGGATGTCCGTCTGTCACGCTGTCTGTCACACACTGGATAGAGGTCTCAGTTGCATTCACTACTGTACAAGTCAATCCATCAATGTCCACCGAAAGGTCGGCCATGTTGCTGCTGAACCCCACCCCCTCAATGGTTAGTAACTCGTTACCAACAAGATGGCTGACTTGTGGTGTCACGCTGTACACATCTGCAAAAGTGGAATACACACATGTTGTGCACACCGCACAGGAGTAATAAGTTGACAATAATTGTTTCAAGAAGAACACTATCATCACGTTACCACAAGCATTATAAGGTGAACTGATTCTCCAAACTCTCAAGTTCCTTATTTGAGTCCATACAGATGAATGCAGTATACCAGCTGGTCACTTTGTAAAAAAATTCAGCTCTTCAAGGGGGTCTTAATCATTTGCCATACCACAGATTTCTTTTATAAACGCACCCAGTATATGTACAATATATGGCCATACACACACCACATCACATACATAAAATCCACACAATACGTACAGTTTGTATGTATTCTATGACTAGGGATAACATACATATTCTGTACATTCTAACTTGCAAAGTTCATGAACAGCTGGCATTCACAAAAAGTCTGTAAATTACCCTCACACAATAATTTGTATAACTACGTACATGTATGTAATTGTAATAATCAGGTGGCCATTTGTGCGCACAAAAACACAAATTATAGCACCTTTTCAAAGGGCCATTCACAAAATATTCACACTGCAAAAATTACGGCCTTAATTGTATGCACCCACTCCACTAGGTCACATGCACCCTTGTGTGCAAGCGTCCAATAAGAAGTGGTTTATGTATGTGTGGTACAATGCACACCCACCCACCACACCTGGGTATGCTTCAAACATGACCAGTTCACCCGCTGGACCGAGGTAGAAGGCATGGCTGTGCTGCCAAGCGTACCCAACACCCGATACCATCACCGATATGTTGTAGAAGCCAGGTTGTACTTCAGCTCTGCATTGGATCCAGGTGCGGCCATCCAGTACGTAGCTGCCATAGGGCTGATTGCTGGAAGGATCCAAGGTGTTGCAGATGCCATCACCGGGAACAAATCGCACTGCCTCAATGTTGAGTGGATCTGATGGCAGTTTGCTCCCAGTGAATGCAATGATGGATCCAGGCGGTGCTGCCAACGGGCGGATGAAGTGAAGCTAGGTGTGGGACAGACCAAATATGGTGTGCATGATGTAGTACACCAGACCAAGGCAGTGTTCTCCCCAGTAAATAGTTTAAGAAGGGTGCACTGGACTGCCAGTCATGTGAGGACTGGCTAGTGGATGGTGGAGTGTGGGAGAGGGTGTCAGCTTCCTTAGCACAGCACAGTAGGGAAGATGCATGGAGAGCCTTGTGACACAGAATGTAATGCATGCAAGCCAATGCCTCATGATTAGTGTGGGGGCAGGTGGGGGGGACAGGGGGACAGGTGGGGGGCATGTGGGTGGGACAGGGGGACAGGGGGAAAGGGGGGTAGGTACATAGGCGGACAGGTAGGGGTAGGGGGGGACCGGGGGGGGGGGCAGGGAGATGGGTGAGGCACAGGTGAGGGGGCGGGACATGGGGGAAAGGTGGGTGGTACAGTTGGGGGGAACACTCACCAAGGACACAGGGTAGTATCGACAAAGCCAGTTCTTTTTCTTAATTTATTA
Source organism: Ianthella basta (assembly GCA_964019415.1). Classification (NCBI taxonomy): domain Eukaryota; kingdom Metazoa; phylum Porifera; class Demospongiae; order Verongiida; family Ianthellidae; genus Ianthella; species Ianthella basta. The sequence continues at coordinate 1,557,059 of OZ025882.1, forward strand.
AGTTCATTCTCAACAATTCCATTATGGACTCTCCTTCCTTACCTCCTCTCCCCTCCCTCATACCCTATATCTCTGGTGTCAACCTCCAGTGACATATGTAATACCCCCACTCCCTCATCCTCTCCCCCCTTCCCTCCTCCACTCACCTCTGGTGTTTCCCTCCATCGGTACATGTATGAACTGCCAGAGGAGTACACAGTGTCATTGACAGTCAAGGTGACCAAGAGCAAAGGGGAATATCCCCCCTCCCACGCATGGGGATAGGGTATGGTCGCACAGGCCACCTCAGTAGACGAGAGAGTAACCCTGTGCAGTGGAGAGGGAGGGGTGGGGAGGGGAGGGGAGGGGAAGGAAGAGAGGGGAGGGGAGAGGAGGGGAGGTGGGAGGTGGGAGGAAGTGGTAGCTAGAAGACATAGTTTGAATATATCATTATGTGTATAGGACACACGAATACAAGCCACTGTGAATACACACGGCACGTCGCCCTATCTCTGCTATTGAACGCAGAGTACCACACGTTATTCTGTGCCCGCTGCTACTTCCCTGCAACCCCCACGCGCACGTGACACTTACCAAAGCAAACTGCAAGGGACGTCTCCAAAAAGTACGGTGGTGTTGGACGGGTCCAATTGCTCGAAGCCCGTTCCCGTGAGGGTCACCACAGTACCGCCAGACAAGGTGCCATCCACGGGAGAAAAGCTATGGAGTGCTGCAATGCCAGAGAATAGGGAATTGAAGTTAAAGTCAATGCGATACGCTGCGCCCCTGAAGTTGGTACGCTCAAATCAAAGTTAAAATACTGCGCGAGTCTGTGGCGCTTTCCGCTCTTTACCTAATAAGCTCGCGGCCCTTGGGACCACGCACAGCGCTGCTGCGAACAGAAGGGCCCAACTGCAAACAGACGCGTCCATATTCCAGGTGCCCCACCCATATTGCGCAACACCAGGCCGCCCAATGATCATAAAATTATTGGTATTTTTAACACAGCATCAAAAATTAACTTTACTACTAAATCGTTGAAAAAAGTTGCCACTGCCGGCATGGTGCTCTGATGCTAATCCTCCACATCTTCTGGTGTCGTGTCTTCCCCTTTGGGCTCCATTGGCACCATTACTGGCACAGGGAGGTCGTGTGAATACCGACAGTCATCTCCAAACTCGCACTCTCCCTGTTAGCAAGACACAAGCATACAAAACAGCCGATGATTCAAGACTGCTCACTATATATTAGACGATCGAGTGTTTTCTTGCTGACTCTACCTCACCTTTGCAAATCTCTTGCAGGGATACTGCTTCAAGCCAGATGTGTCTGCTCTTCGCTTCCCTTGCTTCTCTCTCCTCTTCAGAGCAGTGTCATCCCTGGAAGGGAAGACAGTGTGACAGCAGGCATGCATACGTATGTGTGAAGAGTGGGAGTGTCTACCGACACCACCACACAATGTGAAGGGTGGGAGTGTCTACCGACACCACCACAAAGTGTGAAGCGTGGGAGTGTCTACCGACACCACCACACGATGTGAAGCGTGGGAGTGTCTACCGACACCACCACACGATGTGAAGCGTGGGAATATCTACTGACACCACCACACGATGTGAAGCGTGGGAGTGTCTACCGACACCACCACACGATGTGAAGTGTGTGAGTGTCTACCGACACCACCACACGATGTGAAGTGTGGGAGTGTCTACCGACACCACCACATGATGTGAAGTGTGGGAGTGTCTACCGACACCACCACATATACCACACTTCTCACTTTCTTCCTGCCTTTGCCTTTGGGCCCCAGTTCGATAGAGGATTCTCTGGGAACCGGGCCAACTTGCGTAGCCGTGATGGTGGATTGGCATCCTTCCTTATCTCAAAATTAGCCTTTATTCTGCAGATAGAGAGTAACAGAAGAAGATTTCAAAACACTACTGTTCTAAGGAATGCCCTCAGCAGTTACTAGGGGTACAATATTGAAACACAAATTTAGTGGGGACCTTGGTTCTTTGGCTAGGATGGCTGCTCCTGGTGCATTTGGAGACACCTTCTTGACAGGGTGGTCTTTGACCTGTGTGCGTGGGAAGTGAGGGACACTGTAGAGTGAAGGCTTTAGGGAAGAAGTGATGAAAACATGGCTTGTACAAGGTTGACAGAAATGGACAGTGGAATAAACGGGTTCGTATCAGATATGGTAAAGAGATTGTACAGTGCAGCCTGTCTAAGAGGGTCACATTGAGTTAGGCAGCCACCTCTCTAAAGCAGCCAGCCTCCCTAGCCCCAAATAGCACTAAAGCATTGCAATCTACCTCTGTAGAGAAGCCACCTCTCTATAAAAGTCAGTTAGAACTGGTCCAAAGGTGGCTGTCTTAGACAGGTTTCACTGTACTAGTCCTCAGTGACGTAACCATGGAAACAGAGTGCATGGCAACAGTCATACACATTGCATGCACGTCCCATGCAATCACATGTACACCCTGCCCCAATGTGTAACAACCTACCCAACACCTCATGATGTCCCACAGCACCTCGTGAGGGGCGTCAGTTTTGATGGCAGCAGCATTGCAGTGGGAGATGGAGACTCGATGACCCTGGTCCAAAATCGCCGACCTGCAATAAGGAGACAAAGATGTAGTAACAAAGGGGGCAGTTGAACTATATACCTTGTTACAGGATCCCTAGGAAATTCCTTCCAAGTTACCACACGTGCACACAACCAAAGAGTACGAGAGATGATGGCAGTCAAACAGTGAACACTTGATGGTACACTGTGCTCCGCACTGCACACTAACCCACTGGCTCTCCCGTGTCCCAAGCCCCTCCCCTCCACCCCCCGCCCCACCCCCATGACCCCCACCTGAGAGCTAGCATACTGGGCGTGTCACAATGAAGAGTCCCACACACGTCGTCCGCCCTGTGGAACAGGGGGACATCTTGCAGCTCCTGGGGAGGAAGAGTAGGCTACAATATCACACGGCACACCACTACCCCTCACATGTCATTCTGCACCCCTCACCCCACATCACACTCCCACCCTCAACAACCCAAGTGTCCCGCCAGCTCACGTGCTTATCAACAACACTGCAGGCCAGCAACCATTCACACTAACACAGTGCAATACATGAGGTACAGCACTGACAGAGGGGCATGGATCCATGAATTCACTTAAAAAGCTGGCCTCCCCAACTCACACAAACAGAGAACGAAACTCAGCCGATGCAAAGAACAGTGAAACTATGACGCTGCAGACGCCCTCCTACCATTCACTCACCTCCTGCACTACTGTCAGCAGGCCAACCATCCGATCATGTGTTCCGTACTTGTCCTTGGCCAACTTCACATCGTCTAAAAGACTCCTCACAAACTCCACATTATGAATGGGGTCTTGCCAGATGGGCCCGCCAAGCTGCAACAATTTCAGAAGTTTCACGTAAGAACCAATGCCTTCCCCTTCCCCCTCCCCTCCCTCCCCCTCCCCACGTGCAGAAGGGTACTGACCTTAAACTTGTAGCTGCAATTGTCACACGTCATTCCCACTGGAGGGCCCACTGCACTGGTGTACACCTTCCTAAGGGGACAGAAGTGGTGCTACTAGGAGGAACAGCAGATGGGACTAGCACACTTACTGCAAATGAACTGTACTAATTCTCCCAATAGTAGCCCAGGGGCTGCAATTTCAAAGCTAATCCATGCAGGCCACTATTAAAAGACAGTCCTCTATTCTATAAACAGGCAGAATATAACAACAGTATGCAGGCCACTATTTAAGAGACAAGCCTCTATTATCTATAAAAGGTGGGCTCTTAATCATAGTATTGTACATAAAGATAGGAAGGGACCATACAGTTGCACACTGTCTCAGAGTCGCTGTGGAGTCTGTTGCAGGAGGTGTCTAGTTTGGTCTACATGGTGGTTGTGTTTGTCATCTGCTCTGTGTTGCCCTCACTTGTTTCCATCTTTGTTTATCCTTCCCATTGGCTGAAGGTGGAAGTTGCTGCAGCCCAGACAGTGATACACCAAGGCCAGCTTACTAAAAATTACAAGGAGAACAAGAGATTGAGAGCGGGAGAGACAGAGAGAGATAGTGTGAGTGTGTGTGAGACAGAGGGAGAGGAGAGAGACAGTGTGTGTGAAAAAAGAAGAAACACAGAAGTTGAGACAAAGGAAGACGTTGAGAAGCAGACAGAGGCAAACACAACTCAACACAATTTCAATAGTGGGAAAAAATAGCATTACACGTAGCTAATACATGGCAACTCCTCCCTATCATGACTGAGGTGCAAGCTACACAGCTGCACCTTGCTGACTCCTTCACTTGAGCTGCACTAGTGAACACTTGAACAAACACTCGGATGTAGAAGTCGATGGAGCAGCTGATGAGGGGAC
>OZ025882.1:1566426-1668926 GCA_964019415.1 Ianthella basta
GCATGCAGTAATAGCTTGCTAATGCATAGTACTGCACTTCTGCATGACACTGTGAATGCAGTGCTCTGCAAATAACCTTAGGTCTCTGTTAAACTCTTGCACTGGGTTGTAGAACACTTCGTTCTGGCTTGGAAACAATATGGCTGCCTTTCCTTCCCTTATCTCGACGCATCCTGCTGTGGCAAATCCACTTGCTTGCCCCTGCAGCTTCGAACTCACTCCTCCCTCGCCGTCTGTGGAAGAAGATGCCTTCTCCATTAGTCTAAGCCCTCGTGGTATAGCAGAACGTGTGCGTGCAATACAATTAAGCCGTATCACACGTCGGCGTTGTCGCAAAGTCAGCGCCCTGGCTGGCTGCAGCATCCAGATTGTCGGCCATTTGCAACAATTTCGCAATATTGAGCAACTGAACGACATGTTGCAATATGCATGCATGTGGCATACAGATGCAGTTTGGGTATCAGTATGCAGTAAGTAAAATGTATGAGGGGCATGGGGTTTTCAGTTCGAAGAGGACTCAGTTGGCCCTCCTCCATGTTCGGAGCCTGACTTCTTTTCTTGTGGCACAAGTGTAAGATTTGGGATGTGTCCTTGCGTCACAGAGAACATGCTAACTGCACCGCTGTCCACTACTGCAAAGTTGAGGGGTGCTTCTTGGGGAAGAGAAGCAATGTAGCTCTGGATCTGTCCTCCTGTTGGGAACTGAGAAACCACACTGCAGAGGGTGAAGGGGGGGGGGGGGGGGGGGAGGAGACGGTGATGTGAAGAGATGGAGAGGGAAAACAACTGGAGGACAAGGCATATCTATTGTGGAATGGAAGACACAAGAGGCAATCACAACACTGCAGACACCTCAGCTCTTTGCTTCAACAACACAACCCAATTACAAACACTGCTCACTGTTTGCATCACGCACCGATGGACTAAACACACAGAGATGGACTAGCAGCAACACTCATGAACACTCATGACCAGGAGTGTCAGTATCTCCAAACTAGAGCATATGACATGGCTACGATGAGGTTTCACCGCGCTCCAGCGCCTTGCTACGTAGATTAGATACTTACAGTTAAAACAACACCTGTTGTGACTCAGCACGAAGAAGGACTGCCCTTCCTAATTAGACAGATTGTGGAGTCATGCTTCAGTGTATGCTAGGCATCAGTGCAAACAGCACACACAGTAGTGCCATTACTCAATAAGGTTGAACAGCATACTTTTGATGGGAAACACAGACTACCTCATGTTTGAATATGAGAAGCTCATGCATGACCATTGTACTTCTGTTGTTGGAAGCAATAGACACTCTACGAACACAAAATGTCCTTGGCTTCATCTTATTTAGGACAGTATGAAAGGAAGCATGAGGTGTTCGTCTGTCTTCTACCGTTAGTTGATGACTCCTGTCTAGATAAATCTCACTCTCACTATTGCTGGAAAGTCACAAGTGAAACCTGCTATTGACATCATAACACATACAGAATACCCAGAACTGTGGGACTCGCAAGACAATACACAGGCACACTGCATGTCAGAGGCAACAGTCACTGTGTCTGCCATGACACTCTTTTGGCATCTACAGCATGATTATGGGAAGGGCACCATTTCCTGGTGACATTTCCTGGTCACGCTGTGCAGTATGCATGTATGCATGCATTCTAATAGGGACTTGCAGTTAACCAGGGGAGTCCATTATTGCACTTTACAGTAGCCCCAGAGCAGTGTCATGTAAACTACATCACTAGGGTTACCAAGAGATGCTGTATGGCATATGTGAAACTCATTCTAACTGTAATTGGTGCGTTGGATCCCAAGTCCTTGGACGCAAGTCTATGACCTACATACATCATCCAACTGCTCCTCTCATTCTGACTCATTATATCAAATGTAACTTAATACTAGGAATACCAAATCAGGTAACCATCCAATTCGTACCAAACAACAAGTGTAAGTTATCTGTTAGAGGCCTGAGTGGCAGGGTAAAGGTGGCCTAGTTTTTGGTGCAATTTGCCAGCGAGGCCAGTTGATCTATGATCAGACTAGCAACCTACATCTGATTAAGTTCAACACTGTATAAACGGCACTTTGCTGCACAAGATGTGTAGATGCAAACACACAACAGTCATGTGAGATACAACAGAGATGGAGGGATAGCGTGTTGCCAGGGTAACAGTGCTGTGTACTGTACATACGTACACGTGTACGTGTAGTGACTGTGACAGAATGTAGTGTGGAGTGATATGACTGTGACGTATGCAGCTTAATTCATGCACAGTGCAGCATATTGCCTAGGTCTGTGTTACCCCCTGAGTGTACCCAAGTGTACTGAAATGGCCAGGGCTTGACATCCATCTAAGAGCAATGCAGCCATTCAAATATCCTGACCATGGTGGCATTGCTGCCACTTCGGTGAGAGGCACCAGTACTCTACCTTCACTGGCAAGCTGTGGTACTAACATATTCACCACTTGTTTATTAGCATACACATACACCACACATACCACACACACATCAGACACAACACATTCACCACACACACACCACACATTCACCACACATAACACACACACACCATCCATTCATCACACATATGCCACAAGGAGTACCAAAGGGGACATGAGGACTGCACAGGGCACTGAGCCCCTGGAATTCAAGAGGCAGGAGAGAACACTGATACCGTTTTACCTCCAATGATCACACCATAACTACGTACATCCAAGCACCGGTTAAGGTATTAGAACCATCACTACTATGTGTGGCGGTCATACTTCTGCTACGGGCGGCAGCACTACGCTATGCCTTTGATGACCGACCAAAGTAGAGAGTAAGGCAGGAACGAGTGGGCACGGGAATGCTCCACATGTATGAGTATCAATCTTGTGTAATCTCTCTGACTACACTGGGGCTTCTGTGTTGGAGCTAACATGCAAAACACACATCACTTGCAAGGGATTGCCGCTTGCACATGCTTGAGAGCTGACTCAATTTCCTGTTCACAAGTTCCAATTGACATGGGCAGTCATGACGACAATGCCAAGGGTCACGGCAAGGTGAGTGCATTCACCAGCATTGCAGCATACATTGCATTCTAAGGCGGTATTGAGCATGACATAACACGGCAGTTAGAAGGACACGATCAGCCTCTAAGGTGATATGTTGTGACAAGAAGATAGGGCACTGTAATCCTTGGGAGACATAGGGATCAAAGTGCAGGAATTCTGTATTCAATTCATAGTTAATGGATGCCAACCATTTAACTCAGAGTCTGTTGCCATAGTTACACAATGGAGTTGGATGATTACCCAACCAAGTATTCAATAATCATACTGCACATATACATTTCAACTACTCATTGTACGTGTTCTATAAAGTGCATACATACATACAGTAAAGTATATACACAAAGAACCACTATCATTACACACATCACTGGGTATTGTCTTCTGTACAGTATACATTTGCGTGTGTATGTTAATGTACAGTAACATTGTAGAGGCTCAATAGCTGAATAAAAGGCGTATCAGTCATAAGTAGTCGAGATACACAGGGCAATCAATCAAACAATCACTGATTGCAGGACATCTCGGTGCCCTAATCTAGCCCCAGCGCCACCAGCTGCAAACACAATGGTTGGCAGCTGGCAAGGGACTAAAAGGCGAAAAGTCTTGCAATCACTTGATTGATTAATTGATTATGTATTTACTCACTATTAATTCACCATGATGTGTACAAATGTGCGTGTGTATTTATTTGTGTGGGTACTTTTGGCAGAGTAGCAAAACGCTTCCCCACTATACTTATGATTCCAATCCAATCCAATATTATCGTCAAAGCGTACATACATACATACATACATACATACACAGTGGAGTAGGGCTTACTGTAGCACTATCACAGGACCTGCTTTAGAGGGCGTTGGCGAACAGATACGTAATGTCTCTTTGCCAGTCGTGCCATCCCATTCTGGACTCTCACTTCATTCAGCGCAAATGACACACGACAACCTACTGACGTGTCCTTCTCACACGTGTCATTGACCTTCAGCTGTGATGGTCAGAGGCATGCACCACACCCTACCTTACCCATCACTGATTCGGCAAGGAATGAAACTTCTGGAAGAGCTCACACGTGCCACACTCCAAGTTAAGCCACGCAAACGAACAGTCACCAAGCATAACTACACATTGGAATGTGTTCTTGCAGCTGTGTGCCCAAATCAGCTTGCTAGAAGTGTTTACCAGGTCCGCAAGAAAGATGTCACACTATGTGACCCGGCAACAGATAAGCCAGCCCCGTTGAAAGTTGCATGCCAACACCAATAACGGTGCACTGACGGAGTAGTGTTCTCGGTCTGTGGAATGTGTATAGTGAGGGGGCAGCCGGCGCACCACAAACACTCGTCAAATGCTGCTATCACCCCCGCACATTGCAATCACGCTTACCTGTAGTCCTGGGAAGGATGGCCGCTGAAAGGATAAGAGGCCTCACACCAGCATGGCTTCATGCATACAGTACACATAATACAATCACACTGTACGTAAATACAAGCACCCTCAATAGCCTTGTGTTGAGATAAGGCTGATAATGTGGTAGAGACTCACGCTACGTTGTCTAGTAGATTTATGGAGTGTTGACGAGCAATCACGTAGCTGTCTGGTTCCAGCAAAACGTTTCGACCACGAGGGTCTTCATCAGTTACAAAACTGATGTTTTGAACGTTTTGTAACTGATGAAGACCCTCTTGGACGAAACCTTGTACTGGAACCAGACCTACAGCTACGTGAATGCTCATCAAAGCTCCATAAATCTTGAGATAAGGCAGCAAGTACACACATTTCACTGTTCCAAAAGAAATACGCACTGAGTATTGCACTGTGGTCTTCCTGTACAGCTGTTTCAGTGTCTATATTCCTGATCGACATTTTCACTCTGCACGCGATCACATGAAAGGAGTACGTATAGGAATGATAGATTGGTGCAGTATGTGCTTCCATCACAGACTGACGTCATCACACAAGTCAGTATGCATGTGATGTCCCAAACACGTACTGCGCTCACATACGTAATTGAGTGCGAGTGCATTGGACACTTGGCACATGCAAGTAACTCTGAAACAACTGCATGGTTAGAGATTGCCTCCTGTTCATGCATGTCACTGTCACAGTGTCCATGCATGTCACTGTCACAGTGCCCATGCATGTCACTGTCACAGTGTCCATGCATGTCACTGTCACAGTGTCCATGCACGCCACTGTCACAGTGCCCATGCATGTCACTGTCACAGTGTCCATGCATGTCACTGTCACAGTGTCCATGCATGTCACTGTCACAGTGTCCATGCACGCCACTGTCACAGTGCCCATGCATGTCACTGTCACAGTGTCCATGCACTTGTCCTGCACGGCTGAACAGTGGATCACAACAATCTGCACTTAGTTTGTAGACATGTCACGAGGTGTTGTCATTTTGTCACTCTTATGTCACACATAGGATCCATAGTATGCTAGGAGTGTCTACACACTGACGAAGGCAGAAGACAGCAGTGCCCCGGAGGCACATGAAATGGATAGCACAATACATTATGAATGCCTACTAGAGATAACCTTATTGAGATAGCTATCTGATACGATAGTTCAACTGTAAACTGCTTGGGAAAGGTTGGAGGAGTCTTTGCAGGTATATGGTTTCTCACAGTCTTCACCAGGAAGTAATGTTACGCATATCAAATTGCCCCATAGCAGAACTTTTGAATTCGCTCAACGATGTACCCTCCAACTAGTACTGTTATGTGACTTGTTTCTCACAATGTGAATGATTCAGCATTCACAAAACCGTTTCACTCCTCTTCCCTTCCCCTCATTGTGGAGCAGATATGTACCGAGTACCGCATGTACATAGGCCCTCCTCCTCCTCTGACCTGTGCTCTCCTCTCTTACAGTAATGCGAGGCACACACACATACAGTATAAATATAAAGTACATGTGCACATATATTGTATGTAGTGCACATGTGCATGTATGTATTGGTGCGTGTGTGTGTATATATGTAGTCACACACACACACACACACACACACACACACACACACACACACACACACACACAGCCATACACACACAAGCACGCACGCATGCACGCACACACACACACACACACACACTCACACACACACACACACACACACACACACACACACACACACACACACACACACACACACACACACACACACACACACTCACACTTCCTACAATTTATTGGGATGTACATCTCCATATGGAATTGAATCATTAGACCACCCCACAAGTCCTTATTAAGTGTCTGCCAGGTAACAGCAGTGAACTGCATTGTGGTGAGCAAGAAGGGATTCTGTCTCAACATTCATCAGCAATATTACCAATGAATTTCCTTTGGGACATTAAGCTGTGCCTAAGTAAGAAGCAGCCCAAGTGTCTTGGTACAGTGTGAATTGGCTAAAGGTTAGCACCGTCCAGCACACTAATATGGTTCCCAGTCCAAGTGTAGGGCAGGCGTGGGAGAGTGCCCACAAGGCACCGGGTTCGTGAGTCCACAGCAAGGGCTGCATCACTTGTGGTACTCTAATGAAAGCCCAGGGGAGTCAAGCCTTCTGGGAGGCCACAAAACACATGAACTCTCCCAGGCGTTGTAGTTCTTCCCAGCATTCACCAGACGCCCACAATCAAAACACAGACCATTGTGGACACTGATAGCATGGTGATATCAAACATTCTAAGTGCTCTTACTTGCACAAAGGGCATTTGTGCATGCAGACACAAACTGACAACTGTTAACGGTGGTAACTTGACAATGTGCCAAACAAGGGGTTGAGTCTAAAACACTCCCACAATGTTTGTTATGCCATAATGTTACCCACACTTACAAAATATACTCACAGTGTACTAAACATAACAAGCACAGTACAACCGGTTCCAGCCATCACAGAGTCCGTTAGCTTGCACCCATGCAACTAATTGAAATGGCCTGTCTACGAGGCTAACAACACATGTATTGTGATGATACAAGATTCTTGAGCAAGACACAACTGATAATGATAAATCAATCAACTGCAGGACGTTTCGATCCGAAGGTCTTTGTCAACTGCGTACAGGATATCGTATTATCAATGCAACTATGAGCCTCTACAATATCAACACATGTATTCATGCTGGTAGCCTATGGAGTTGAGGTATTCACTTGTTTGAGTCTATTCCATGGTTGCTGTGTGAGAAAAGTTGCTTTCACTGTCGCCGTGCAGTAGAGAATCTCTTCCACACCAACAGCACATTATACACACTCTTGATCACATATACAGACAGACACACTTCCCAAAATGGTCACTACCACACACCTCACCACCTTGACGTAGCAATGTGGAACACCTGGAGAAGTCTTCTTGAAGTGTTTGCTCCGCAGGAAAACCTCCATAAGAAGCATCTTCCTGCACAGATGCACGCACACATGTACACACACACACACACACGCACGCGCATGCACACACACACAATGGCTAAACACTTATAGTACAGTACTAGTCTGGCACGACCACTTTCCAGGGGAAGGGTCTGGCTCAGAAAGTGGTCTGGCTCCATAAGACTACGTAGCGTAGCCGTTCCCCCACACGTGACTGCCGACAGTAGGGCGGTGCCGCTTGTGCATGTGCTCAACATGCATGTATGCCAGAAATATGGATATCTTTAATGCATTCGTACTTATCAGTTGTGAGGAATTCATGTGGAAGGACTCCAACTATGTCATCACCAGCTGGTCCATTCAGTTCAGTCACGCCTGAAGAGAGATAAAAGTGCTAGGAGCCACAGAGGAAACCTTCCGCCCACTTCCCATTACAAAAGGGAGATGGACATGCCAATCAACGGCAACGCCTAACACATCTAACGGTTGCCATGGATACTTTATCTTCTATGGTAACGCTATACATTGTAGTCTGCATGTTATGGTAATGCCCCCATGTTAGCAGCACCACTGGGCTGTAAATGAAAGGGGGCGGGGGTAACCATATGGCTGTGACACCACACCTGGCCAATTGTGACCATGACAGGTATGTGTTTACCAATTCACAGACTTCAAAGGCAAGCCAAGGTGATTGGATGACAGGAGTAAAGCCACCTTGAATTCCTTGTCTGTCACGATAGTCACATAATGAATACTTCAAGATAGGTGAACAGACTACACTTGAAATCCAATACCGCAGCAATAGCCACTACAGTACCCGTAGAATATGCATTAAATCATGTACGTATATACAAGCTACTGGGCATCTACAGATACACAAACACAACTTCGACAAACCCAAATCTTTCACAGAAACTGAAGCCCCTCAAAGTGTCCAGCCCCCCCCCCCCCCCTCCCCCCTCTTTTCAGACATACATTATGTAGCAATGACCACAGTTGCAATAACAGTGCTTGTCACCTATACCCAGTTTGCTTTAGTCAGGTTGCGATGTATTGTACTCCCGCCCCCTCATTCCCCCTAAGTATGCCAGTCATGCAATCAACTTGCAGTTTTATTGGTAATGGGTAAGGCAATAGGACTCGTGTATTCCATCCACATGCGGTCTGCACCCACCCACCCACCCCACCCACATGGATCAGCTGCAAGTGGTCGGAGGATGGCCACTTCTCATAGCTGCTGCATCGCAGATTGCCTTATATGGCAAGAATGTCCATGTGCTGACGAGTGGGTCATTGCGATTGTCAAAACTTGCATTTTTGCTAAATTTACCGAGTAATTCTCACCCACAATTACAAATACTATGTATGTATGTATTTGCCAGTGTTTTATGTGATGCTCCTCTTCCTAGTCCAGAAGCAAATGATTCTCTAGTATGCGTGCGTGTGTGTGCATGCATGAGTGCTGTGTCTGTGTGTGTGTGTGTGTGTGTGTGTGTATGTGTGTGCTGTGTGCTTGTGCGTGCGTGCTGTGTGTGCCTGTGTGTGTGTGTGTGTGTGTGTGTGTGTGCCCAACCTTCACCTGTATCATTCATGGCAATAGCTCTGGGACACACCATGTTTGGCGTGAAGGAGCATCCCCAGCCCACTGCAGCTGCCTGGAGACAGTTGCCATGGCTACATACACTCATATACAGCAATGAAACGAATTGCCAGGTGAATTTGCCCAAATTAAGAATCAAATTTGTCAAACTGTGAGTTTTATGAGTGCCTATATACTCCTGAGGCTCTCGTGCACTATGCACCACCTCTAGTGCATCCTTTGGGTTGCCTCCATGGGCCGTAAGTTAAAGTCTAGCCCAGTTCAGAGGCAGAATCGCTTTCTTCTGAAACTATTTGACATGCTTCACACAGCTCCGCTTATTCAAAGCATCCCTTTCCTACATTTCCTTGTGTACATACATCTGCACCCACACCCACCCACACCCGCACACCCACCTCACCCACACCCGCACACCCACCCACACCCACACACACACACCCACCCCACCCACCCACACCCACACACATGCACCAGTTGATAGAAGGAAAACACCACAAGCATGCAAATTTGCAACTAAGTAGTTGGAGTGCACAAGGTTTAATGCAGGTAGTCTCGCTCGCCAGCCCCTATTTCTCCTATTGCACAAGCACGGAGAAATCCCCAGCAGGAATGGTGCACGAGACTACACTGGAGGCATGTAAATTCTCTTAAATTAATTCGCTACCTACTCCCCGTGTCAGAGCCACCGGAAGTGAATGTTACCGTGCTACACAGCAAATTGTACCTGTTGATGTAATTACATTGCTTTGTGTATTTGTCTTGTTCCGAACACACCTACACGTCTATTAGCCTGTGAAGGCGACACAACCAATCACTGTCCCATGCATGGCATTCTTTAATACACCATACAATGCCATTACATCAGCAACTTCACACTGTTCCAAGCAGCCACGCAGCTGCACACCACATATTAGTGCCCTAGTTGTGGTCTTTAAATTCTATTACCCCTCAGGGTACAACTGAATTGAGTCCAATATGCCCAGTCAGCTAACTCTATCAACATAACATTCATTCTATATCCCTGAGGTGTGCTCGTTAGGTTAGTGGGTTGAGCAGCAGGCTGCCAACACACTACTAGGACAGTCTGTGATTCTGTTATTTGGCCATTATGTCATAGATTTGGTAAGTTAAGTCAGCTCACTCCAGTTACATGCACGCACATCAAAGCATACGTACACACAGGCAGACATGAACATGCACATTAGAATACATGCATGGACACCGCATGCCACAAGCACACACATGTCACAAGCACACATGCATGCCACAAGCACACGCATGCCACAAGCACACGCATGCCACAAGCACACACGCATGCCACAAGCACACACACACACACACGCGCGCGCGCGCGCGCGCACATACCTCCCTTGACTGGCCCAGTCCTTTCAGTCACATGAGAAGACGTTTGTGACTGCTTCACTAAGACATCAGAAACAGGAACATGTCTACAGAGGCAGATAGGGATGTCACTCCTCACACCACACAATTAACACATGATTCAAAAGCAAAACATTAGTTGCTGTCATTTTATGCAATTTCATGTTTGTCCACTACGTGTGTTTGTTTGTCCACCATGTTTGTTTGTTTGTCCCCCATGTGTGTTTGTTTGTCCACCAAGTGTGCTTGTTTGTCCACCATGTGTGTTTGTTTGTCCACAATGTGTTTTTGTTTGTCCACAATGTGTGTTTGTTTGTTGTGTGCCAGATATGAATGCATGCATGTCTGTGTGTGTGTGTGCGTGTGAGTGCGTGTGTGCATGTGTGTGTGTGTGTGTGTGTGTGTGTGTGTGTGTGTGTGTGTGTGTGTGTGTGTGTGTGTGTGTGTGTGTGTGTGTGTGTGTGTGTGTGCATGCTGTGTGCATGCACATGAGCATATGTGCATGCACTCTGTACAGTTAACAATGTGAGAAGGCTCTAAACAGCAGACAATGCCATGGTCCAATGAAAATTCGAGTTATAGGAAGCCATGGCCAATTAGTCTTGTTTGCATGTGTGGCTGAGGGTGGTATACCAGACACTGTTAGGGTGAGTTGCCATTCATGGAGTGAATGGGGAGGTGAATGCCCCATTGTCACAGCATCGCCCTCACACAGAAAGGAGAACAGGCAGAATCCTTCTTGGTAAACTGGTTCCCACTGGAAGTAGCTCACTCCCATACAAACTCACACATGGTTGGCCTGCACTGTCAATACATGTATGCAGACAATGCCCTTTTGGGCTAAACAAAGGTTGATGGTGGGAACATGGATGGTCCAAACAGCTATCTTCAATGCAACCCCTTTCACAATAACACAATCAAAATGGTTCGGTTGAAGCAGGAATAGCAGCTGCCAAACATGGTAAAAATTCAATCGAGTCCACGTACGTATGCATGTACCTATATACATACTGGGAACAGACAGATGTCAATGTAGTCCTTTCAAGAATAGTCTCTCATGCCAACACCATGATTCTGAAGCCGTCGACATATGTCTAAGTTTGTACATAACTTCTATGGTTGAGTACAAAATGATGAAATGTGAAAAACATTAGGTTGACACTATGCACAAGCACATGTCCTACTGCAATGTATTACAGCTGTATATGTGTATACACAAGTACTGCAGAAGGAGAGGCAGACAAGTGTCTGGCACCCATCAGGAGCTTCCCACAGCAGCTTGTACTAAAGCAAACATGACCTCCGGAACACAAACATGCTTCCCTGCAAACTGCAGTGCAAAATAAACTCTTGCATCATGTACAAGTACTTTTGACAGTACCAGTTTCTCTAAGGACATCATTTTGTACTCAACCACAGAAGTTATGTACAAACTTAGACCTAACCCTTGCTGCTGCTATACCAATGATAAACATGTTGATGGAAAAAGGGGCAGTCATTATCTACACGAATTGACTCTTTTTTTAAGTGAAAGCATGAACATGCGGGAACGAAGTGTGAACATGCGTGAACGAAGCGTGAACGCACACACACACACACACACACACACCAGAAAAGCTGAGTAACAGCTACAGGCGTGAAAACATTCCCGCCCACTCACTGCCATCCAAGCAGTGTGGGAGGTGCAGCTGTGGTGGATCATGTTTGTTTATCAGTGTTGGGGTCACAAGGGAGTGACAGGTGACACATGTGAAACACTGAATGGAGAGTGGTTGAGAATACATCAGCTCATTGTGACCAGGGGAAGCCAGACAGATCGACACCCAATCAGATATCACCCACACATGTAGATACCATGTAAACTAGCCCAATAGGTAGAATTACACAGTGGAAACAGTATCCAAACACTTTGCATACTTGTGTACTAATAGGATAAAAGAGGACTGCATGCAGAGATTATACACCTGCCAATCCAAAGTCAGGAATTCCTACAGTTGTGAGACTGGATGCCCTCCCCATCTGAGGCACACAGACCAGGTGGTCAACAGCATTGAAAGAATTCAACAGCATGTCAGGAAGTTCTGAAGATATTCTGCTGACAAGGCATGAGCAAGAAACAATATTGAATCACTCCCCTTGATCCTATGCCTGCTAGTCTACAACATAAGGAGGTTAGAGACATGCTAATGTGAGCTATAATTCTCTGCACACAGATATGTGTATTAAACACAAACAGGTCCACTTGTCTCTACCAGATAGGGAGAGGCAAGCATGACACCGCCCACTCATTAATTAGCAGACAAATGTACACACCCACCTTTTGTGATAAACACAATGCCCCTACAGTACAGCAGATTATGCAATCTTGCAACAGGGGTTCCCAAACTGTGGGTAGTTGTTACCTAGGTTACGAACCGAAATTGTACACATCTATGATGTCACACAGTCCGTGTTCTAGGTAACGACTGCCCAAGGATTTGTAACCTGTTGCATGATTGCATAATCCCGCTGTACCACAACACACTGCACAATACGTACACAGGCAAATAGGAGTACCCCAGTTTCCCATTAACTACTATATACCGAGAAACCCGAAGTTTGTGGCCAGTGAGTGTTGAGGACTCATTCATCGATAGGTTTACGAAATTTCCTCCTTGAAAGTAGTTAAACTAACCCTTATTATTCAGTGCAAAACTTTCAGTTTGTATGAAATCAGTAATTGAAAGCAAGGAGACAATCATCGACTTTGGATAATATGAATAGAAGTGAAAACCTCGGGGCTATGAGCAATGGTTGGGTCAAAGCACTCGGTGACATAATCACATGCGCTTCAATGTGTTAATTGTACCATGAGTTATGTATGAATAAGGAAGCAATTGAGTAATAAGTACTATAGGAATACAATTGTTGTGAGTTATGAAAGATTGAAATTGAAACTGCATCTACCAATGAGATTCGTGGAGAGACCAGGAAACTCCACAATTAAGAGCAAATGGAAAAGGAAACCTACATGTATGATAGGAAACGACATGCAACAGGAGGAACACGAAAGGTCTATTTTCTAAGTGAATACACATCTACAGTGGCATTTCAGGAACATCTGACCTTTGAGGAACCTTGGCCCTGCTGTGAAGAAGGCAAGTGCAGCCAGCTGTAGCTACATTACTACAGTACAATACACAGAACATACATAATTTTAAAGTAGCACGAACGGGCTAACGGGTGATGTTCACTTGGTGCGTGCAGAAGTGAGCACAAGCACCGAGTCAGCTACCCACTACATACTCCTGAGTGTGTGCTGCAGGTAGTGCGAACCAGGATTCGCGTTTGGTACAAACACAGGTGCCAAGAGGCTCTACAAGTACACGCTGTACTACATGAACCCTTTAGTGTTTAGAAACTCCCTCTGGAGTGGGAGGCATTGTTTACAATGAAAATACATTCGCAGTGTGAATTAGCACAGCAGTACAACATACATACACAGGGATATTCTACTATATAACGAAAATAGCATTAGTACTGTAAGTGCCGCCAAATGACAGGCTTACGTACATTGTATGTTTAGTAATAACGTAAGAGTGTATAGAACAATGCTGAAAAACATGTGAGTGATGGAAACATGTGGTATTATAGTGATGAGTACAGAAATTATTAGAGAATAAAGTATTTGTCTGATTGTGACCACATTGGGCACTTCAAAATAACAAATTGACATTTGTGAATTGCATGCAGGGAGAGAGAGAGAGAGTTGTGTGTATGTGTATGTGTATGTGTATGCACATACATACATACATATGTACATACCTACAGTACATACCTCAGATGAACAACATAGCCAGATTTATTCAACACACTGTAAACCTGCATGAGAAGTGAGATACACAGGAGTTAACACAGAAGAGTTCACAGACAAGCCAACACAGTGAAATACACACACAGCCATGGAAACAACATACACTATCTCTCCACAGCTGCAGACTCACACACACTGCACTCAGTGAAGTGAATACAGACACACCCAGTAGCAGCTGTCAACATGCAACACAATCGTAGCAACAAGCAAACTGTATACATTGCGACTGATGATCAAGTGTCCACACCTCCTTGGTGAAAATCAGCCATTCTGACTACAAAACTTATGTTGTTGCTTGTATTCAGCCACACCACTCAAACTATTCTGGACAGGTGGTTGACAGATTCCCACAGCTGCATTCTGTAGGACTGGTGCTCTGAGCAATGAGAAGCCTCATACTGGTGTATGTTGGCATAGTAAGTACATACCATCATAGGATGCTAGGATGTGTGATATGAATGTACACTTTGTATGCAAAGTGATCGTAGTCATTGATGGCAACACTAGGGTATTAATAACATACATAAACACTATATATTATATTCCACATATAATTGCAGAAAGAGTAAACTGAACTTCTTAGAATGCGCAAAATCTGTGAAATGAACATCTCCAGCTCAGGCCATGACTGATTGCTAGGAGTTCCAAGGTACTATGAACTCTGCATGTGGCAGCCCTCCTTGTTTTTATGCTGTAAAGCCTGTAAACAGATGTACGCCAGTCAATTAAGGCCTCAAGACCTCAAGACGTGGCTGGTTGTAATAGCTTAACTGTAAAGTTGCAATACAAGTCATTCAGCAACACTACATAAACACAGCTACACACTGGCTGGTTTAGGAAGGTGACTGCCTTATATTATACTGTCACAGACAATGTGGACAGAATCCACAGGCCCACATAGTATATTAACACACTGTATTGTACCTCCACAATGTAGCCACCTGTCTAATTAACGCAAACAGCCTCCCCTGTCCCAAACATTATCAACACATTGCAGTGCACCGTAGTAATGCAGCCATCTGTCTAAGCAAGCAGCTGGCTAAGTAAGGACATCTCACAGGTTCCACCGACAATTATATTCTTTGACAAAGTGAACTCTTACGTGTAGTGCATTAGTCTAGGATTTAATATAATAAGCTCCCTGAATAACAAATTGTACGTGTGACCAGACTTCACACTATGAGAAGACTGCGCATACACCATGAAACCAAGTGTTTCCTTGTAACAGGATAGCCCGATGTACAACTGCCCACTTTGCACGCCACCCACGATGATGGTCTGTGGTACGCAGGGGAATGCAGCAACTGGTGGGTACACCCTGGCACACAAGAAACCTCAATCAAAAAGCAATAACTCACAGCTGCATCGAGGTATTGAGCACAAATTCTTCTTCTGCGACGCCTAGCTTTGACAAACTTGCAACAGATGTGCGACATAATCATGCAACCACGTTTGAGAGAAGGAATCTGTCCATTCCACACTGAAGAGTATTTCGGGAACGTTGTTTACTCATCTCTACCACAATCCATTCCCCAACAACACAGAGATAAGCCAAGCAGGCACACATACAAAGCTATACAGCTGTTCATATGAGATGAAGGAATGTTTCGTAGGCTGTCCCATACAACAGCTACCATAGCAGGTGAATCAAATTAGCGATAAGCAAAAGTGGTCACTTTCGATGACCATTTAGGGCAAACTACGAATACACTGCTGTCTATCTACACTTAATAAGTAGTTCTCAGTATCGCACCATCACACTGGTGTGTGTGTGTGTGTGCATTGGTATATGCATTGGACGTGTTGAATGTGCGTAGTGCAGGGATGCACGCGCACATTTGCAAAGTATGTATTCAAGGTGCGTGCAGCTTGTGTGAGCAGGCCTGTGGGATTGTACTTCTCTTGTACCAGTATGCAGGAGTGTGTTTATTGAGTACATGATGTCTAATGCCACATAACAAGACTTACCATAAGTACACATGCTGTACAAAAGACAGTTACATGTGCACACGTCAAACGTTTGCTTGCAGAAGTGCAGGAAATATACCACAGACACAGAACTACAATGGGTTTACATTAGTCTCACATAGCTGACCGCCATTTTGTTTCGACTCTGCCGCCATGAAACAAATGGCGGTCAGCTTTACAAGACTGGGTTCACCTATACGTACGTACATGCAGCCGTGTCCACTTGGTCCACTGTGTATTGTTGACTAACACAAAACGTACTGCGTTAAAACATTGTTTCTCATACTGTAACTTTCACACACACATCATATACATTATAAATAGCCCATTTCCAAGGAAGTCTGTTGCTGGAGGGCAAGTACAAACCTCGATGGCACTTACGCATACATAATATAATGGCAGTGTAATTATATTCTGTATGTTAGGCATTCAAACAATACAATTACAATATTGACAGTATGCTTAAGTATTGGCAATAGAGTGATATGTATCTATTACCATTTGTAAAAAAAAAAAAGAAGGTTCTGCATACACTGAGCTTATAATCTGAGGAGGCCGACAATACGTGACATCTGGACAGCAGTAGGAGTGTGACCTTACTGAATTCCTTAGTGCATATTTGCGGGAGGCCGAAATATTATTGTGAAATTGCATATTTTTGGCCCCTCCCCAATACCCCCCTACACCAACCCACATTGATTTGGTGTTCAGTTTCCTTTCATCTGAAATATCGATCCTGTTCCAATCCATCCAAACACAGGCACACATACACACACACACACACACACACACACACACACACACACACACACACACACACACACACACACACACACACACACACACACACACACACACACACACACACACACACACATGCACATGCACACACACACGCACACACACACTCATGCACACACGCACGCATACTCACATGCACACGCACACGCACACGCACACACCCTGCACCATATCTCAAACAGTGCATGCACAGTTTCTAAGGTAACACACCTCTACTGTACACAGAAGCACCAATAGGAGGGCTGAGGAATCCAATCAATGCCAAATTAACCTATAAATGCCATTTCTGAATGGGCTGGCATGTATGTGTACCACCACATTCACACAGCCACAGCCCACTCAGACTGAAGACCCATATTGGGCATTAGTGGACTCATCACAGGCCATGCAGTGCACGTACAGCTTTGGATACTGTTCAGATCCAGTAGCTTCCAGTTACAAAGTCAAATCCATGGAAAACTACTCTCTTGACAATGCTCTTACTAAAGGTCCAGTCAGAAAGGCCATATTAATGGCCCTATCTAATGTACGCATTTTTGTGTGTTATGAAAGAGCACAAGACCCTACAACAGTTAGAGTGGGTTACAATAAGTCAGCAGTATGATGTGATCACCAGGGACACAGCAAAGGTGTGGTGCTCTCACACCGGGCTCTTATGAGAAAATAAAAGCCCACCCAACTTGAAAGGCTTTGACTAATGGTATGTGGTTGGTGCAGGTGTCCCAAGGTGGGAACAAGACACTGGGGTTGGCTGGCTTGTGGAGAGGGTGAATCCCTTTCGCTGCCCCTTCCACTTCTCCCTGACTCACTTGGTATTCTTCCAGTGACAGGCGGTGCTGTACGACCAAGCCATACAACTGCAGTGTGTGGTTGTGGTAGATGGCATGATGCATGGTGGTAAAGTTAGGAGTGGGGTGGGGGGGAGAGAAGAGGGAAACAGTAAAGCACATTAAAAGACATTGAAGTAACATAAATGTGGATTGTAGCACGCACAGCTACCACAGGAGTCCATTGGGGGTGGGGGTAGGTTGTATGCTAGCATTTCAATTCTCACCTCTTGACAAGACATCTTGCCACCATTCTCCTTCACCACCTCCAATACACCCTTAAGGAACAAAAACAGCCAGGTTAAAGGAAAGAGAAGGCAGTTACATTCAACTAGCCAAGGTATTCACAATGCCTTATACAGTCAAAACAGTAGTAAGGTTCATCACGAGCCAACACTTTCAACTAGTTCTGGTATTCATAATGGACATACGACAGGCAGAACAGAAGACTTAGAAGGCATGAAATTGGATGGGTTCTGCTATGGGTGCGACCACTCCTGGGTCACTTTCCCTGGACTGATAATCCTCAAGGAGAGGACAGCTGTGAGGAGGAGTGGAGGCCCCCAAAAATTAAAGTACAACAAAGGGGCTTCCACGGCAGACAAAGTGACGCAAATATTTATTCCTATAGAGGGCACATACATCTGTGCGTGGGCCTGGAGATAATCCGCGATGGGTGTGTTGAACCATCAATGGATTCACTTCCCCTGTAGATGAGAGCCTGCTATGCTGTGTAAGGTGTGACCACTGGGAATACACACACATGCACACACACACACCACACACACACAATGATAACATACACAATAGCACAAGTGGCATTTTAAACATACAGCACAGCCAATCAGCACACAGAATGACAGACATAGAGGAAGCCTAGCTCTGCCAGAATGTGTTTGGCCATTGTTGACCTTGTTTGATCACAGCACCTCAAATTCCTGGATCATCGAATCATGGCAAAGTTATGGGAAACAACTATATCTGTGTGTGTGGGTTTGCATAACAGTAAACATGTGTGTGTGTCTGTGTGTGTGTATGTATATCTGTTGACTGTACATATACACAGTGTGTGCATACAGTGTGCGGATGTGTGTGTGTGTGTGTGTGAGTGTGTGTGTCTGTGAGTGTGCACGCATGTGTGTGTATGTATGTGTGCCTGTGTGTGTGTGTGTGTGTGTGTGTGTGTGTGTGTGTGTGTGTGTGTGTGTGTGTGTGTGTGTGTGTGTGTGTGTGTGTGTGTGTGTGTCTGTGAGTGTGCACGCATGTGTGTGTATGTATGTGTGCCTGTGTGTGTGTGAGTGTGTGTGTGTGTGTGTGTGTGTGTGTGTGTGTGTGTGTGTGTGTGTGTGTGTGTGTGTGTGTGTGTGTGTGTGTGTGTGTGTGTGTGTGTGTGTGTGTGCGTCTAGCTCACAATTTCACTTAAATACAGAGCTTCCTCTGGCTGCAAATACAATTTCTCTTTCTCTGAAAACCCAAACACTTGCCAATGCTTTCCCTAGGCACAAAGGAAACAAGACAGACAACTTGTTGGACAGAATGAAGAAAGAATGATGAGAGGGAGAAGGGAGTGCACATACACAACAAAACCATGAAGATGTACGTACACATCAATCAGCACAATCACTACCACAAGTGGACAGGAAGGACGGAGGGTGGGAGGTGAGGGCCACTGCCAAGTGCCTTACTCCTCATCCATGTACTGAGTTGGATTGGAATCTTACTTAGTGTGGGTAAGCCTTTAGCCAGAAGCCCACTCCTCCAGGTATCCAGTAACATACACACACATATATACGTAGGTATGAACAATCTCATGCAAACCAGTAATTAGTCTGGCAGTCGAGGTACCAGTGGGCATTGTCACTGAAAAAACCAAGATCACCAGGATATTCGAGCCCTTGCTAACCCATAATTGGGCAGGGCACTGGAGTTGTCCTTGGCTTCCAGTCACTCGCCCATCCCATGCTCTTCCTACAGGAACCTAAGGATTAGTATTGAATTTTTTTTAAAGCATAACTCATTTTGTTACCACAGCCATTGAAGCAATTGATGGCCCATTGGCACCATTGAAGTCACATCTCTATTGTAACATGCTATCAATTTACAGGGAAATGAAACAGTTATCCTACGATGGCATAGATTGGAGTGCCACACAATGCAACCGCCCACACAAGCATCACTTGCTAATCATTTCAATACTGTGAAGTACACTTCATACAGGGGTATGCTGAGCATTCAATAACTGGGGGCCAGACATGATCTTACCCAGATCATGCATGGCAGGATGGGTGTAGTGGACACACCCACCAGTGACACACCCACCAGTGGACACACCCACCAGTGACACACACCAACATGTACTGTGCCTACCCCTCTCACATACCTATGCACATGCATGGACACTGATCTGCATCCACACACACACATGCACACACGTACATTCACACAGACATACACGTGCGTGTGTGCATACTTACATTCACACAGACACGCACACAGAGACACACACACAGAGACACACACAGGCGCGCGCACACACACACAACACTCAAACACACACACATGTACACACACACACACACACACACACACACACACACACACACACACACACACACACACACACACACACACACACACACACACACACACACACACACACACACACACACACACACAATTCCCAAAACAGGCATGCACACACATGCAATAGGTTTGCATAACAAGACACCATTTCAGGACCTTCACACAACAGATGTCTCATGGGGTTTAGCAACAAGCCTATGAATATGGTAAACTTTGCCTTTGGGCATAATGAATATCATTAACAGCACTTGCCTGTGTCAACTATTTGTGTGTGTCCAGGTTATCTGACCTACCCAGGATAAATAAACCAGTGACCTAACTAGTCTGGAGGAGATAAGTATGTGTGTGGGGAGGACCTCCATAACAAACAGGAGGATAGATGACCTAACTCCTTTAGTCACCTATGGTGTGTGGGAGGGAGGGGCTGGGCTTGGCTTCACATAGTTGAAACAAACATTAGCAAGTGAACTCCAGCATAGAATCACGTACAGCACAGTAGAGCAAGGCATTACCGCTGCACACTATATGACTTCTGCACAGCATAAGGAAACATCAATACAGCACAGTACAATGAATGAATGCTGCACAGTATGAGCAAAACGGCACAGTACAAGGAATAACGCCCTATAGGAAAGAAACAGGCTTTAAAGCAAGAGTGCAGTGCTGTGGACCATGATACTTTTGACCAGGTAAGGATGTCAACCACAATCCACCCACAACATCTGTTTGCGTGACATCACTTCCCACAGAGGCTGCGCCCAGGGGAGAAGGCGAGGATGTTGTGGAAGTTGTGGATGCAGCTATGCCAAGTTGATACTGCGTGCGTAGGTATGCATGTGCGTGTGTGTGCGCGCGTGCGCGTGTGTGTGTGTGCAGCTGCATACTTCAAATGTATTAGCAAACTGCAAAGTGAAGAGCTAGGTGGGTGAAGATTGGAAGGGCTTAGTGCTATCAGAGCAACAGTAGCAAGCAATAATACCATAAATTGCTATATTATATGAACAGCTGAGGTCAGCTGGCCCAAATATGTCAGGCACTGGCATTAGTCGCTGGGGTAGCAACCCCTGGGAGCCAGACACTCGGCAACAGACCCATGCAAACAGGTGTTCGTGAAGCCAAACATCACATTCTCCCAAAATGCTGTAGATACTGTGACAACAGGTACAGTATAACGGGCTGGGAGCCATAGCCGTTGGGTGATCATAACATTCCCATGTCCAAATCAGAAAACTGCATTGGCAGTACAGTACTAACACTCAAACACTTGGCCAGTCCCACACTACCCATCCACAACAAAAACTGATAGGGATAGCTTCCACCTGTTGATGAGGTTGCAGACAGCAACACAGATGGACTGTAGACACTTAGGTGTGTCCATACTGCAATATTATTGCATCAAGGAAGTGGTCTTGTAGCCAATTGGTGGGCCACATGTCAAAGGTATGTTCAAATATGCGCCTCCACCATCACGTCTGCTCTCTGTGGCCATGGCAACTGGTATTGCATAATCACCCTGTCTACAATTTTATATAACTAATAGGTGACCTCTCCCTCCTCTCTGCTGGGGTACAGGGGGAGTTGGCCACCCAGAGGCTCAGGTCCAGTTTATCTAGAGAGATCAGCTGATGTTTATTCCAAATAACCCAAACAGGGCTGGTAATGATATTCATGGCCAGCAGCTTACACAGATTAGGTTGTGGGTAAAATGCTTGATGCCAGTGGTTGCACTAAACAAACCTTGGGGGATGTAATGATGACAAGAGGCCTGGTTAGGGTCCAGGTTCCCACCACCCTACAAGAAAGTGCAGACACATTGTAAACACAGAGTGGACCCCACAAATGCAGGGTTTACAATACTGTGTGTTATAATCCTAGACACTCAGGCATTCACAAACTACGTACAGTGAGAGCACCACAAGACTCTGGCAATGCCTGTGACTCTGGTGTGTTTGTGTGTGTGTGTGTGTGTGTGTGTGTGTGTGTGTGTGTGTGTGTGTGTGTGTGTGTGTGTGTGTGTGTGTGTGTGTGTGTGTGTGTGTGTGTGTGTGTGTGTGTGTGTGTGTGTGTGTGTGTGTGTGTGTGTGTGTGTGTGTGTGTGTGTGTATCCCATGGCCAAGGACAGGCAATGCCTTGAAATTGATCTCATCCATCAGGTCATTACCTGCTCATACACCATTTGGTGCAAACATAACTGGTGTCATTGATTTTTTCTTGCATGATAAGTCTATAACTATTTTACTGTTGACTCATTCACCTGTTGTCTGTTCTTTCTT
Organism: Ianthella basta; assembly: GCA_964019415.1. Classification (NCBI taxonomy): domain Eukaryota; kingdom Metazoa; phylum Porifera; class Demospongiae; order Verongiida; family Ianthellidae; genus Ianthella; species Ianthella basta. The sequence continues at coordinate 1,589,142 of OZ025882.1, forward strand.
TACCACATCTGTCTGTTTTATCTTTACCTCGTTTGTTTTATTCTTAACTTGTCCACAGAAATCTTAACTATAATGCATGTGCTTGCTTGTTTACAAAGCATTCTTTTGTCAGTGTTGAGTACCTGTATATATGTCACCTTCATTAGTTTTCTTACTCTGTTGGTTTTCTCATAGACACAGGAGTGTCTATGGTTTTCTGTATGCATACTTGACCAGTCTTCTGTACTGGGTTTGATTATAATAAAGATTGGTGACATTTGAAAAAAAGTATGTGTGTGCGGGCACGTGTGTGTGAATGTGCGTGTGTGTGTCCATGTGTGTGTGTGTGTGCATGTGTGTGTAAGTATTGGACAAGTCAAAGTACATTGCACTGCCATGTCATGACCCTAAAAGGAGACGGACTACAATTTTGGACAGTCACTACCTTGAATGGACGATAAGAGCATACCATAGCACTGTCTGTGAACAGCGGCACAATAACAAGTGCACAATGTTGATACCAAGGCAACGACATAGCAACGCCACCCAATGCCAATTTGGAGCCGACTGGGAAACACACGAGACACACACATGCCATCGCCTGTTATGGGACATGACTCACTGCACCTATTGGCTTAACAGTGCAAGACTCTTCACTTGCTGTTGTGTGGAGTATCAGTAGACACTAGCACACACAGACACACACTGAGTCAACCACACCTGGTGACAATTGTGACCCAAGTGGAGGTACAACAATGCAAACAGCCCCGGGCACTCACTCCACACACACACCTGTGGAATGCTGCCTGGGGGGTAGCCTAGAGACAAACTCACGCTCCAGTGAGCACACTGTCCCACACACTAGCACCTGATCACTGTTTACTAGCACCTGTTCCATTGTTTATTAACAAAGCCACACAAACAAGACATACCTGCAGACATGTGATACATGTGTGTCCGAAATGTAGAGCAACCCGATACACCAAAAGTCAATAGGTTGTGTGTTTGATCATAGGAGACCCCTTGGGAGAGTGCAACTTACACAGAAGCGTACACTAATGTGACAAGTTTATCAACAGAATCACTGCTGACCCTGCTGCACTCACAGACATGCATGAGACAACATGACTGCCAAAACACACTAGCTGTTGGTTGCTAGTACAATTGCTCCAGACAATCCCCACTTGTCAACACTATTAACCTTGGCCAGATGCTTATACACTGCCAGCCAAGCCAGGTAGACTTGATGGTGATTGACACCAATTGAAATCACAATACAGGTCCCCCCCTAGGGAGCTAATCAGGCTATACTATGTAGCAATTCAATACAGTGAATAAGCAGGTGTCATTGATTGGGGGCCAGGATGAGGTTTGCCCTGATTGGTGTACATCTTTATGTGACACATTTGCACATTAGGAGGCATATGCTTTCCATCTACTGTTACTCTGGTGATCACTGGGCTGTGTAATATATGAATACATGCATATTTACGTGTTCAATATGTGGGCCATCATACAGACACATACACTTCGACAGTACAATGTTGTGCATACAGTTGTGTGTGTGTGTGCGTGTGTGTGTGTGTGTGTGTGTGTGTGTGTGTGTGTGTGTGTGTGTGTGTGTGTGTGTGTGTGTGTGTGTGTGTGTGTGTGTGTGTGTGCATGTGTGTGTGTGTGTGTGTGTGCAGCACATGTCACTTCAGCATATGCAGGTGGACTCTCAGGAGGTTAAAATTAGGGGGTTGTGGGCCACAGCTCCCCCCTCATACACACACACACACACACACACACACACACACACACACACACAAATACAACGTATAAGCACATTGTAGCTAATACTAGTAGAATAGCATACAATGGCCACTGAAACTTCAAACATTGATCCCACAAGGTGACATCATATGCAGTCTCCCAACCACTGAGCACACAACACTGCCCCTCCCCCCCCCCCCCTGGAGCACACACAACACTGCCCCCCCCCCCCCCCCTGGAGCACACACAACACTGCCCCTCCCTCTGGTGTAGCAAAGATACGTGTAACACTTGCCAATTCAAAGCATTCAAAGATTAATACGACTGAATGGACATTGGGAAAGACATGTCCGAGTGACTTCGAGATTACTACGTGATTAGCAGACACTTATAATTCCACCTCGAGCCACTAATTCAATGATGGTTTGCTGCATTTGTCATAGATGAATACAACCAAATTAATACGTAGCTATTATTGTGTACAATAAAAGAGTGACTTACATCCTGGAGGGTAGTGTCAGCTGAATACAGCAGACCACAGGTGGCATTCAATCAATGCACCCACCCACCTGGATTTGCAAGGCTATTCATGCATGCATGGCCCAGTATGCATTATTACATTATGTGTTTCAGGAAGTCATATCACATCATCTGATGTCAACCATACTCAATGTCATGTTGCCTGTGGCAATAAATGACATCATAACTCATGCTCAGACTTCCAATTAGACTTCAAAGTGTGTTATCACCATCCATCTGCCTCTGTTGATGGAAGACATGCTAAGGCCAGCCGACCATGCAAAAGGGGGTACATACCAGAGAGCTAATGCATCAGGAACTGTGACCACTTATGGTAACACTCTGACCGGCCAACAGTTAAAAAAGATTAGAGTGGAAGCCAACCTGGTTTTCAATTTGCATATATTGCATATACAAAGAACACTGGCAAATGCATCCATGCACAATAATTATTAAGATTAACTTCCCACTTCAAAGGACATGAAATACTTGGGGGCACCTAACAAGTATTTTGAAGCTTGAATACTTGTTAATCCCTACAGTGGAACATGTAAAAGATTGTATTCTTCGATGAATCAATAACGCTGGAATGTCTCCCTGTCTTTGTGTGCGTGTGTGTGTATGCAGTGCTATATCACCGTCACTGTTAACACATTACCGTAATCGTTCCTTGTGTGAAGATCTGAGTCTATCCCTTTCTGCTACCAGAAAGCTATCCAGCTCACTATCTGATTCGTCGACAGTCCGCTCCATTGTTCACGTCATATACCTAGCACGCAAGAGAAAACTACCATTAACTTTAATATGCGACTGCTGTTAGTCCTTAAACTTTCACGCACGACACAACAAAGTAACTAGCTACAAGTACAAACAACAAACTACGCGGTAACGATGTCTAGGACCAGCGCCAAAATTAACACATAACACATACACAATAGTATGAGCAGTTGAAAACGATCTCGCCCCATCCAGCGGCCCGCCATTGTTAGCTGACGTCATGATAAGAAGTCGTTTGATGTGGCGAGCCCTTTGAACTGCAATAAACAAGTGGGTGGCAGGTGACAACAAACAATACCCCGGCGACCGCCCTAGCTCGCGAGTGTATAAAAGGGGCAGATGCTGCAGTTGCAGCACAACGAAGCTGAGTTGAAAACCAGAGTAGAGCGATGATGATGGCATTTGACAAGCCGTATGCTCCCTACCCCTTTATGCTGCCGATGGCCACCACCCCGCTGCTCCCCGCTCTAGATCGTACCTCCCCAGCTGCAATCAGCATGCTTGCTCGGGTGGTTTCGGACGGTGTTGAGGTGTACCAACGACCTCCATACTCCTACATCACTCTCATCACCATGGCTATCAAGGCCTCGCCAAAGAAGAAGATGACTTTGAGCGAAATCTACGAGTACATTATGCAGAACTTCCCCTACTATCGCCTGAACAGGCGCGGCTGGCAGAATTCTATCCGGCACAATCTGTCCCTCAACGACTGTTTCGTCAAGGTCGGTCGCTCTAAGGAGGACCCTCCGGGCAAGGGGAACTACTGGACTCTCTCCCAGGAGTATCTGGACTCTGGAATCGACCCTTACAACGTGAAAGCATCGGGTCGCAATGGGAAGGGCAGACGGAGAGTGAAGAGCCCCGCCAGCAACGGGAGTCCCTCGCCGCCCCCACTAGACATCAAGTTGGAACAGCGGACGGACCTAAGCGGTGCTCCAGCGAGTAACTCTCTATTAAAGACAACGGTGCTAACGCCGCCTTCCAGTCCTGAGACAGAGACGTGCCTGCAGTCCAGACAATCGCCCAAGCAACTCAGCGACAATTGCAAGCGATTTTCAGTGTCGGCGCTGATAAATTAAGGCAGCGCAGGCCGAAATCATTCACTTGAACGAATCATTGTCTCAGCTGCTGGCTGTTTCATGTGTTTACTTGTGTTTGTCGTTATTTTCCCTTGTGATTCAGTACCGTAAACAGACCCTGCATGTTCACTGGACAAAATACAGTCTTGCATTTTTTACAGGTGATTGAATTGTTTTTTTAACCCCCATATTCTCTGTATTTTTGTTTCTCGTCTTGCCATGTGAATGCAATGCCGCAACAGAGTACGTTATTTTAAGAAGCTTGTAGCTGAGAGAAAGTTGGGTGGCGTTGTTAGAACGCGCACAGGTCAATGCAACTTTCCGCCGCGATAGGAATACAAAGGATTGGGCGCGTGTGTGCACACTTCACGTATTAAAAGATGGCTTTGGGTTTTATTCAACATGATTCAGCGTAGTCCTGGTTGAGCTGTGCGCGACCACGAGCAGAAGCGTTCGATGTAGACCTCCACGTCAGCTGTGCGCGCGTGAGGCATGCAGAGCGCCGTAACGCCTTGTTGCACACGGTGGGCGTGTTTGGAGATAATCTGTAGGAGTCCCCCAAACAGATTATCTTGTGGTGGACTCGACAGTCGCTGCCAGTATTCGTCCTGGAGTCCGCTGACTGGTGTGCGCTGTGAAGGAGCGAAAGCTGTGAGGTAAGCGGTGAGCAAAGAATCTGCCATAAAATGCCATTGAAAGCGTTTAACTGAGTGCATTATCTGTGAAGGCCTCTGTACTTGGTAGGGGATAGTGAGGGACGCTAGTAGCGGCCCTGTGCCAGATGAAGTGGCTCTTGCCCGTTTCTGCTGGCCCACTGTTCAATAAGTGTTGGTTTGTGTGTGATACCCTTTCCCCCTTTTGGGGTATTCAGTGTGTGTGTGTGTGTGTGTGTGTGTGTGTGTGTGTGTGTGTGTGTGTGTGTGTGTGTGTGTGTGTGTGTGTGTGTGTGTGTGTGTGTGTGTGTGTGTGTGTGTGTGTGTGTGTGTGTGTGTACATGTGCGTGTGTGTGTTTGTACATGTGTGTGTGTGTGTGTGTTTGTACATGTGTGTGTGTGTGTGTTTGTACGTGTGTGTGTGTGTGTGTGTGTTTGTACATGTGTGTGTGTGTGTGTGTGTTTGTACATGTGTGTTAGTTAGTTTGTGTGTGTGTTTATGTACATGTATGTCTTAGCGTGCGTTGACAGTTGATTTTTTTGGTTTGTTTGTATCTACACTCATGTGTTTATTATATATCGTAGTTACCCGCAACACAACAGTGTATGTGTACAACTTGTTCTGGAGTGCCCAACACACACATACTATGCCCGTAGGCTGGGGGGGGGGGGGGGTTGGGGGGTTCAGAAGAACTCCCCCCTCCCCCCCCACAGCACTGGATAAGTTCCACCTGCCACTGAAAACTCTACGTTATAGTCCCACAAACTTGTCATTCCATGTTAACTTCTAATACCTAGTCCTGTACGTAGTAATGGTTCAACTGAACACTGCTCAGCAGCACTCATAGTATTGCACTGTGTTCCACTTTGGCTGGACAAGAACCCCACCATTTTCTAACCACGCTACGGGCCTGCATACTGGCCCACATGTGAACCTCCGAATCCTGATCAGGCAGACAGAGTGGCAGGGAATAAGAATGCACTTGATCACATCACAGCTGTTTCCCCTGATGAGCTGTTATCATGATTTTTGTACTCTAAAATTAAACTTGATGTACTGAGCATGAGACTACTTAAACTCTATGCTATACATGTATATGCACAGCTGCATATGAATCTCATTAACACACAAGCACTGAAATGCACAAAAGCACTAATTATAGCACTGAAATGTCATTTCATTTGAAAGAAAAAGCAGAGAGACATAATACAAGTTACAAGTTGCAGAATCATATAGTCTACACCTGTATAGCCGGGATTGGTCCATTGTGCCACTTTACTCTATATAACTCGGGCTGTATTTATAAGTTCATTTCCCTCTCACTTTTGGTGGCTTTGCTGGAGACACAAAGTCTAGGTTGGGCCTTCAGGTAATTAATCCTTTGTGATATGCCTCATTATTAAGAGTGTAGTTCAGTACTGGGTGGGGACATGACCCTCCTTGTGTCAGCACAAATGCTGTGTGTGTACACAACACCAATTGCCGGCAAATTGTCATTGCTATTGTTCCATTATAGTCGTTTTCCCTACTTTTGAATATAGGTTTGCTTAAATTATATTAGTGGCTACTAATTTGTTGGTCATAAACACAAAATTGAAGTCATCCATGCACAGTTGTCCGTTACCAAAGGTGCGATTCAGCTGCTAAAAGGTGCAATTCAGCTGCCTCCACGCACAATTGTCCTCTCATACATCACCTGTATTCAACTCCGTATGCCAGAAGGAAGCGTATTCATTCACAATTGGTGGCACAGGATTGATTTTATGAGGCAGCTTGCTCTTTCCTAGGCCTTTGCGGTCATGAGAGCAGTGTCAGCCATATGCTACTTCTTCTAACATACTGAGGGAGATTCTATAAGTTTGCTGCTGATATACAATGCAATATCTCTTCCTTCTCTTCCTGCGTGGTTAGAGTCATGGCTCCATGATGCCAGATCACTTGGATGACTCTGCTTAGGTCATGGAGGAAGCATCAATTATGGTATCAAGTTAAGTACTGTCTTCCTCATGAGCCAGACACTCAGAATGTCAACAATTGCCAGACACTGTAATTAGGTGCGACGTCTGTCTTCTCTCTCTCCCTCTCTCTCCTTCCTCTCTCTCTCTCTCTTCTCTCTATCTGTTTCTGAACTTATATCACTCGATCGATAAGGGCTGATCAAGTAGAGGAAAGTGGTACTTAGTGCTCTAGCCCCCTTCCCCCCCTTTCTACATATGTATGTTACACAGTGCATACGAACCCCTCTATCATCCACTTGTTCATTCCATATCAACTGCTGAACAAATCTGAGGATGCTGCCCTGTTATCAGATCCATGCAGCGTGATGTTCTTTCTGGTGTACGTACCAATTCCCTTATGTGCATAGTGAAACAGTGTGCTTTGTCCAAGTGCCAGTCACTCGACCCACTTGTAGGAAGCGTTTCGATTTTCCTTTCCTGGTGAAAGTGCTCACTTGCGGCCACTTGTAGCATACTAGCTACTTCCTCAGTTTTCACTCTATTTCCAACATTTGGGAAGAGATAAGCTTCTGTTTCAAGGTGTTTTGCAAGACAAGGTAGCCTAGTGACAATATTCTGTTTCAGCAAAGCTGAGAATTTGCAAACTCTCCGATAAGGTGTGCGTTTGTATGTATGTTAACTGACAGTGTTTTAATTAGTGCTCTGTTACTGCAAGGAGATGTGTGTTCAGTGATTGTGCCACCACACCCACCGGCCAACCATTGCACTCCCCTCTCTCCTCCTTTGCATAACTGACCTAGTGTTGTCCTGTCCGTGCCCAGGTGCACACACCACTGCATGCAGCTGTTCTGGTGTAAGTGCCTGGATGCAAAGAGGGCTCTTTCTTGCTAAGCTAAGTTGGATAGGGAATCTCTTCTGAGCTAAGTACAGTGATATGAGGTGGATGGGTGCGCAATATGAGGTGGATGGGTGCGCAATCTATACGTATGGTGTGTGGCTTTGTGAACAGTGACGCCTCCCTATTCTGGGCACCTCAATGATTCACGGTGCCCTGGTTAGGTACGTAGGTTTCCTTATTTCAGAGGTACTTCGGTATCTCTGTGCAACTGGGACAGTAGGCGCTGTCCTCCTCATTAGAGAGGTGTCCTGAATCCAGGGTATCCAGTATTAGGATGTTCTGCTTTATGTATGAGTGAAGCTGATTGCAGAAGACAATGAGTTGTTGACTGGTAATACTGGTTTAAGTGTACTTGTAATGCTGTGTGCACATGCGCGCGTGTGTGTTTATTTTTGTAGCTGTGTGTTTATTTGTGTGTTTATTTCTACAGTACGTGTGTTTGTGTTACTCTCAAGTTTAGCAGCTGGTTACAATTGCTATCCAGCTTATTCCTGTTTTGTGTGGTCTGCTTTAGGTTGGTCTAGTGTGCTAGACCCAACTTCTCATTATCGTGTGGGGGCGAAAGAAAACTGCCCTTCCGCCCCCCATACAGTAATGAGAAGTTGGACTAGCGAGCCCGGCTAGCTTTGGGTAGACACTGCAGGTGCCACAAGTGGCCCAGATCACATGATGCTCCTGCTTCTCTTCATATGCAGACTGCAATGCCTGTGGAGACAAGAAAACATAGTGACCTGATTTATCTGGATGGGCCACTCACTGCAGACGCCATTTTGAAATGTATCCATCAAAGATTTCTGGAACAGAAGAATGTGGTGCGTGTAGCAACACACACACACACACATACACCATTAAGAAAGTTCTCTCCATGTTCAGTGTGTGTCAAGGTGATACCAGTGACACATGACCATATTAAGCATGTGTTGTATAATGCCGAGAACATTCATCGTACCATACACCATACAGAAGGAGTGGTGATCAATGAACCTCATATGGTGTTTTGGGAAGGCTGAAGGAGTGTATTATGACTTTCATTGTCTCCACAGTACAGTAGCTACTGCATGTGACAAATGCCATGTACAGTAGCTTTGGTACATTCTGTAACAATAGCAGTGACAATCAGCACACTAGCCCAACAGCCGCTAGGGGCTTGACCTCAAGGGGTAACATAGTGGGTTCACCCCACCCAGGTCACTATATGAGATCAACCCCTAACCCAAATTAGCCCCTGACGCCAAGGTGTGAAAGTTGATGTCTGTCCTAATCTTGCAGTATATGTATGTACAGTTGTGTATGCACTGTATGTATGTATGTATGTATGTATGTATGTATGTATGTATGTATGTATGTATGTATGTATGTATGTATGTTCACTGTATGAGGCATTGGGGAGTGTGTGGTAAATGGCCACAATATGAGTAGGTGGTGTAATAACTACAAAGTGATCATTCCCCTGCATCAAAGGTATATGAGTGGCCCATGTGTAGGTAGGCAGTAGTCACATCAGCAAGTTCATCTTTAAGCTTATTTGCCGCTTGGCAGCTTGGTTGTCACACAGTGGAGGAGCTGCTGTTTGATTTGATGTCAGGTCTTTGTTGTAGTGTGTACACTGAAGTGTCCAATTGTTGTGCATGAGTGTGTACACTGAAGTGTCCAATTGTTGAGTGTGCATAGGTAGTGACTCAGTGCTTTTTATAGATTTGGATTTTAGTACATAGCTGGGGCCTTGTCTCTCAGGTGGCTGTCAAAGCACTTGTATGTGTCTGCAGTGCCTTCCTTAAAAAAGGAATTGTCTTTAATATGACACTTGACTCCAAAAAGGTCTTGCGAAGCCAGATTAAGTATAAACAGTGGATCTCACAGAGCCAGCTAGTATATGGCGTTTGATGTCACTGCAGCTGCTTCAGCAGACTGTTTGATATCGTAGGCTACAGTGGGGACTTTTAGGGTTACTGCATAGTCCTGATTGATTTATGTGCTTTCACTTGATCACGTGAAGAGTATTGGAAAGGTACCTATATTTGCAGGTGCTTTGATCCATGCTTGAAGGATATGCTGATTCATGAGATTGAGTCAGTCAGGACTAGAAACCCTAAAACCGCTGTTTCCAGTTCAGCATTCAAAGTTGTAGTCCTTAAAGGGTAGATGGGTCTGCACATTGAAGCACTTTCCCCTCTTTGATGTATAGGCACACACAGGACACATGACTGCCCTGGTGTTTATCTAGTTTGCAGTGTGAAGGGTTAACAAATTATTCGATTAAATCTGTTTGCCCAGTTCATTGATAACTGACCAGCAAGATGCTGATGTCAACTGTACTTTGTCCTTCAAGTTGTTAGGTTAAGTGTATTCATAGATTGGTGCTTCCCACAAGAGTTGAACTGTATGTACCTAGCTACCCTGTCAACTTACCTTTGTTTCAATAGCGTCTGTGTTGCATCATGTGCTACATGGGCAATTTATATCCTGCACAGACCTTTGGGATGGTTCCACACTGGGTGCAGGAGTCAAAGGCATGATATTATATTGCACTTTTTTGTATAAATCTAGGTATACACAGTATGTAACATCTGTACTGTATGAATATAAGCTGCAGTGTATTTTGTCAATATCATGAAACATAGGAGTAAAATTGTGCAAGCCTTTGTGGTTACCAATGCTGATATGGACAACTGCCCTGACAATGTCAGTATACAGTGTACTGCGTTATGGGTGTCAGTGGGATGACATTGAACTTTTATGTTTACAACTCATTCCAGGGTAGATGGTGATAGTGTCATATGTTGTTTCCTCCCCACTCCAAACCTTCTTGCCACCACTTTAATATACCCTCTTCTCTTCTCCTTTACAGACTTGGTTGGGCCCAGTGATGGTGTATTTAAACACCTATACAGCATTCCCCTCAACGTCATCTGCTCTGAGGCAATTCTGTGGACACATAACAGGGGAGATGGCAAATTCAAGCAAGAACCATGCCATTATTCTCGAGTGAGTGCAAGCGCAGAGGCTGCAGAGGTAGGGAGTGGTGATTTCACACTGTTGGGATCACATGCCAGTCTCTGTTTGCACAAAGGTTAAAGATTTTTACAAGAAGTATGTTTTTGTTGAGGGAACCGGATTCCTGTAAGGACTCCTTGTAAAAACAAGTTTTGTGTCAGTTGCAATTGCCTCACTGAGGACACTAGTGAAAGCAAATATTCTGCCTCTGTGGCTATTACTAATTGTATTCATAGGTAATGGGGAGTTTTCAAAAATATTTGTACAGCTTCCTGTGAAAGAAACCTAACAAAACACTTCCTGTGTGGTCATTCAGTGTTGATGTCTGGTAGTACAATGTTTTTATGACCCATGGTAGTGTTTGTGTGTTGTTGTAGAGGGCAGGGTGGGTGCCCCATTTACTGCAGACTAGTGTCTACTCCCTGTGGCTATCAGCTGGGTCAGCTTCTTCTTTGATCTTTTGCATGGTGAGGAATTGTGTAAACAACCAAACAAGCACCTCTGTAGACAGGTTGGCAGCAGGGTGCACTGTGGCTACACTTCAAACAGAATCAGTATTGATGGAGCATAATAGTGTGAACTGGTAGCTGTACACTGTATTGTATGGGTAGTAGGTCTGCCTGTGTGTTTGGCTACTTCAGCCTCTTTAGGGCCCTTTGTACTTTGCACAGCAAGCAACCCATTAATTGGGGGATATTGATGCCATTTGTTCATGACACAAATATGGCAGCATTACCATGTTTGGGTAGACATGGGTCCTGGCATCAAAGGAGATTGACAGGCTAACAGTAATTGGATATACAGTAGAAGCGCAATTTATGAACTGGATCCCACACACACACACACACACACACACAGCGACATGTCTTTCTCAGAATGTCGTCTAGAAACGCTAGAAACGTCAGTGTTTTGCAATGAACTGCTACAACATTCTGTGTACTGTATGTCAGAGTACTCCAAGCCAACCATAGAAGAAGCTATTGCTGGTACTTTGCAGTGTCTTGGCTATCAGCATTGTACAGTCAAACAACGTGAGGCCGTCATCTTGTTTGTGAAGGACCAGAATATGTTTAGTTTACTCCCAACTGGCTGGTCATGTGACCATCATGTGATTATGACACTGTGCCAGGAATGTGGGCTCAATGGGCTAGATATGAGATGTTTTGGAACCGGCTGCCTTTGCAGATACATCTCAAACTTGGAGTTAGGATGCATGTGATGGTGTCTGGCTTCTCCACGCTGGTGATAGCACTTGTCAAAGTACGTAGATATTGTGATTGAAACTACAATAAAGTTGGAAAGGAATGGTCTTGTGGGTGGTAGTCCTTGGCTTCCAATGGGAAATGCATGCTCTTTTCTCATGAGAACTGTTCCTGCAATGCTCGCTATTGCCTTCAATGTTGTGGTCAATGTATGGAGGGGACTAGTAGGAGGGGTGAATGGGAGTGTCTGTTTTCTGTGACACCTGTGTGGACTCCAAACATTGGGCTGTGTGCACATTCCACCCACCTTCTGAGCAGCCTTTGAATGGCTCCAGTTTTGTACACACAATAGCTAGCTCCATCGCAAGAGTGCTTTACCATGTTAAGCATTCAGTGAATGTTATGGGCATTGTAATTCCATGTGTTTGCCCACCTCTGACTTCAGGAGCACAGACACTGGCTGCCCACTGACCCAGACATACATACAGTAATAATCAGTGTCTGGCTGCATTTTAACCACTGACTTTATTTCCTCGTGGTCATTCAGTGGTGTGGTGTGGTAAGGTACATAGCAAGAGGGAAGAAGGAGAGTGGTTTCTGGTCACTTAGCAAACTCATTGTATGCTTATTTCTCTACATGTGAGCTACATTGAAGGAAAAAGCAATTGGTACTTACAATTTTGTACATGTGTATATAAACCAAGGTTTGCAATGGAAGCACAGTCCCACATGGAGAAGCTATGACTGAAGATAGTTCGCTCAGTGTCCTTCCTTCCCCCTCCTTTCATCTCGAGATCCTGTCATTGCCTTTGAGATAGGATGGCTGATTGTATTCCTTGTGCGAAACAGAATCCTCCTAAATTGTACACAGCTACTTTACTTGCCTTATCTGGCACATGACACTGTTCTGTAGTTAACTCACAGCGGGCAATTTTTTACTTATCATGCACACCTTATCACGTGTGTGAATCCTGGAATGTGAAGATTGTATAGAAGTTCTTTTTTTCAATTCCAGTGTGCTCATGACCCCATGCACCATCCCTTTGGTCACATATTCACTGGTCTAGACTTGGCAATCTTTTGCTCTTGCATCACTGTATCCCCTAGGAGATATCACTGAGCTCTAGTTTATTGAAGACTTATATTTAAACTTCTCACCAGCCAGCATTAGGCAAGGTATTTGAGGTCAGAGACCTTGTCTTCTGCATAACTGATGTTTGTCCAAACAGAAGCCAACAGAGGTGGTGTATGTTGGCAGTTAGTGGCGGGCTTCTCCTTTAGAAGCACACAAGTGTAGCATTGCTTGCCTGGGAGTGCTCAGGTGTGTGGCTTGAGCCTTGTCCTGTTCCAGAGGAAGATATGCAAGGTGGTCATCTGTATGGGTTTTATCTCATGACCATTTGCTCGTGTATTTCCTGGCTCTGACCCTGTAGTGGTCTTTCAGGAAAGAAAGGGGGCACTTTGTGTGGGCAATGTTGATATCTGAACGTCCTTTAGCTGCATTCCTTTGGGGTAAACTAATCAACAGGGGGTGCACCTGCTGGCCTCAGGGCGAGAATTTATGCAGTAGTGGTTGTGTGTGTTTGTGTGTGTGTGTGTGTGTGTGTGTGTGTGTGTGTGTGTGTGTGTGTGTGTGTGTGTGTGTGTGTGTGTGTGTGTGTGCGTGTGTTTGTAATTGCTGCTGTTTTGCACACTTCCACTGCACACCAGCTAGATTGCAGAAACCTTTGCTGATGCAGCTACCAACATAAGCCAACTGACACAGGCTGGCTTTTGTTTGATGATCACAAGGGTGGGGTTAGTATCATGGATGAGCTGCTGCTAGACCCACAGACTTTCTTCTTAGACAGCAATGTTGCAGGAGGACCCATAATATTGTGGCTGCACTAATCCCTCCCCTTTGACCACAAGTGGCAACATCTTACAGCAATGTTGTACGGCAGTGCATTTTACTAAACCATATTGACTGCATCTTACAGTAAGGCACCATACTGACTGCATCATAAGACAACATTGATTACATTTTATTGTCCAGAATGGTCTAATTCCCGGAATGGCCATGATATCACTGAAGTGCACCTGCTCTGCTGTGTTTCTAGGCAAAAGCTTTAATGTGTCTAGCATGTTCAAAACAGCAGTTTTGTGTTATCATGACAACAGCTTAAAAGATTTTAGATTATCTGATATGAGCACTGGAACCAATTCTGCATTGCCTGTGAGACTGTATGGTAACTATGGTAATGCAGCAATGAGCTCTCCAGTGTGCACTGCTGTAACGTTTCACTCATTCTCGCTAGCTGTTGTCAAGGCAACATAGCATCATGTGCAGACATTCGACAGAGTGGCTACGCCGTGGTGCCCTAATGCAAATCAGTTATCTGCAGTAGTGGCTGTATCTAACAATGTTTTGTTGTCTCTTGTACTGTCTTCTCTCACTGCCCATGCCTTGCCCTTCCTCCCTGCTTGTTTAACTCCACCACTCTCTCCTCTCTTCCTTTCCTCCCGTCCTCACCTTCTCCACTTATCCCTTGCCTCTGCTTCCCCTCTCATTTCTCTTATTATCTTTCTTCCTCTCTCCTACCTCAATATGTACCTCTCCTCTCTCGCTCTCCTCCATCTCCACCCCCTATTTCTTCCCTGTCCTCCCTCATTCCTCCTTCGCTCCTTCTCCAGTGGTCTCAGCTGCAGTGGAAAGACTCATCTTGCCAATCAGCTTGTGTCTGAGATTGGCACCTCTGTACCTGGCCCACCAGAATTGATTAAGGTGTGTACAGTACATTAGACCATAGTGAGTGGTTTACAGCAAAGTGAGGTGAATTGATATGTAACTTTGTATGGCCATGTGTGTGGTGAAACTCCTCTGACCTAAACACCTTTAGTGCAGTTTGGGACAGGTGGCCTCATTAGAGAGGTGACCTCATTAGAGAGGTGTCCTCATTTCAGAGGTAGTTTTGCACACATCTCTATTAGCTGGAGCAGGAGGCACTGTCCTCGTTAGAGAGGTTTCCTGAATTCTGTATGCCCATTATAAGTGGATTCCACATGTGCGTTTGCATACTGTACATGTACATACATACATATAAGTTGATTACAGCAAACAATGCTATATTATTAATCATTTTAGTCATATTTCATATTGCATGTTCCTATAATGTATTGGTCATGTCTGGAGGCAGTGCACCCACTCAGTCATTGTCTGTGTGTACCTTGGGTTCATGGGAACTTCTATGCTGCCTAATAAACACCAGCTGTTCTCTAGTGCTGCTGCAGCCATATATACACTACTGTATGTACACACATGAGAAATCTCTCGATCTGTTATGTACACACTCCCTTTGTGGCTCAAAGAGTGTTTGTTGTTCTGTGTTTGTTTGATAGGCTTTGTATTCATCACTGTGAATGTGGCTGGGAGGTACTGATGGGTTGTTGAGAGGTGTGCACGTGGGTCAGGAGCTGTGTGGTGGCTTCTTGGACTGTTCATATGCTTACTGTACATCCATCAGGCCGTGCTAGACTCCTGCAGGCCTGTGTTTACTGTAGGTATCCTTCATACTGCGCCAAAAGTATCTCAGTCATGCATGATCCTGATGTATACAGTACGCGTGTTGCCACTTCAGTGAAGGTTGCTGGGGACATTCCCTCCCCCGCATGCGCACTGAACGGGCATCACTGCAGTCTGACCACAAGTCATTAATTTTGTGCAGCCAGTTACAACACATTAGTACCCTACTCCAGTAGCAGTGCGGATAGTTTACTGGGAGTGTACGTGCGTGCTTGTGGGCTAATTTGCATTCCCAGACAGGCACTTGGTTAAGGGACAAGTTTTGTGGGTGGGTAATGTGATGTCCTGTGGTTTCAAGAAGGTCAGGAGGGAAGGGTTTGGGAGAAGGTACACGGTAGCATTAGTCTTTCATTTCACTTTGTGCCCTTCTAATGTATCCTGGTACTAGTGCACTTCTTCTGTGGTAGGCTGACATGGCTAACACAATTTGATGTGAATGTAATGCAGGAGATGGCACCGTATCATGATACATGTAATATATATTATATCAGCATGCTTTGTGTGTTCATTTTCTTTCATCTTTCTCATGAACTTCCTTCGCACCTTTCCCATCCCATTCTCTTCTCTCTTTCTCACTCACCCTCTCCCACTTTTCATCCTTTCTCTTCTTCTTTCCTCTCCTTTCCCACTCCCCTGGCTTTCCTTCTCCCCTGCCCTCTCTCCCTTGGTCCATACAATACACCATGTGTGTAGAATCTGATGATGGCACAGATTGTGCTAAAGGGAATGGGAACGGCTTACACTGCAAGCAACAAGGACTCCAGCCGGCTGGTCAGTATGGAGGGGGAGGGGGAATGTTCTCAAATTGCACTGTAGTATGAATGAAGTATGCTTGATATGTTTTAGATGCCAATTGTAACAGTGCTTTTGGTGATTTCACTTTCAGCTGCAACTTTACTGAAGTTGGGAATAATGTTATATCATGGCACATGGTTCAAATTCAGCGGAGATAGTTCTTTTTACCTGGTTTTGGGATGACTCACTTCTATTCTGTGCCACTGTAGCATGACAGCATAGTTTCAACTAGGGTTTACCAAAGCTTTTGTGACATACAAAAGTGTACATTTGGTGTTCAATGAATGGTGTACTGGAAGTGGTAGAAATGGTGAGAACAACGGAGTAGGTAAACAAATGGTGGTGCACAAACTGGGAGTAGGGTAGAAACAACTTTGGAACATTTGGTACAAACTTCTTGTCACTACATACGTATAACAGCTTAGATTTAGGCCATCTGTGTAACAGCTTTACCTTAGGCAGTCTCCATAACAGCTTACTGTACCTTCAGGCCGTCTCCATAACAACTTACTGTACCTTCAGGCCGTCTCTACAACAACTTATTCCTCCATCTGCCTGTACTAATGTACATACGTACATAGCTTCAGGCCATCACTTCCAATTGTTGATGTTAACTGGCGTAGTGTTTGGGTTAATGGAAGGTTGTGTTTTGTAGCTGTCATTCTCCTATACATGGTCCTAAACACGAGCCCTGTTCGTGCTACCATTTTTATCTATTCTGCCATGCTATTAAAATGGTATTCATTAAGAATTACTAATTAACACTAACTACCAATTATGTAGGTGAGGTGAACAAACATACAATAAACAAATAAACTATTAAACTATTAATGAATAATCATCACAAACATCATGGGCACACGTGTGCACTGCCTGTGCGTGTCATGATGGTTGTGTCAATAATAAGATATTGTGTGTAACTGGGAAGAGTTTGATGGAGTGCAATGTTAGTGTCCAAGACAGCCCTCGCTGATCATCAAGTTCGGGGCGTGGTCGCTGGACATTGGTGGTGACCCCTTGGTATGAGCATAAACAAATTAACCGACAGTGAATGAGCACAAGTTGGATATTGTGACATTCTGTTATAGAGTAGCTGTAGTGTACTGCCATGCATAGCTACGTACAGCTGTTTGTTGTACGTAACCAGTATGGGAGTGTGTGTGTGTGTGCATGCTTGTATGTGTATGGCTGTGTGTGTGTGTGCGTGCTTATGTGTGTGTGTGTGTGTGTGTGTGTGTGTGTGTGTGTGTGTGTGTGCGTGCTTATGTGTATGTGTGTGTGTGTGTGTGTGCGTGCTTGTATGTGTATGGCTGTGTGTGTGTGTGTGTGTGTGCGTGCTTGTATGTGTATGGCTGTGTGTGTGTGTGTGTGTGTGTGTGTGTGTGTGTGTGTGTGTGCTTGTGTGTGTATGGTTGTGTGTGTGTGTGTGTACACTACTTAAGTGTATGTATGGACACTGTGTTTTGCATGTTTTGCATGTGTGTATCTGTGTTTACAAGCAATTCCAGAAATGCATTAAAATGTTGCCACAATTCCCTATGTGATTATGCTAATATTTCATAGTCCAGTACAAGCATGGTGAACCACAATAGCCATCACATGAAGCACCCTACATAAAGCAAGGATGAAGTAACTCTACTATTAAATGCAGATACACAACATTCTCTCTCGTGTGTGTCAATAGCAGTGCCAATGTTGATATTTTCAGGTCCGTGGTCTGTGGCCACAACTGTAAAAATGTGGTTTTAGTATACTTGTGGGCCATTGAAGTGGCTGCTGGAGAGAGCTGTTCTCAAACTTGTCACAAATTGTGGATAAACATTTTGCAGAGTGTGTTTCCTTGACAGAGTGCAGAGTTGACAAAACAGTCTCCTCCTTACCTTTGATCCTGTCCACGCGCAGATTCTCATTCTGAGGGCGTGTTGGAGACGTGATACCTATGTTTTCAATACATTCTGAGGCAGTTGTATCTGTGTGTTGTCTGTGGGTGTGCCACAAGCGTGATCTGCGCAATGGTGGTGCTTTGTGTGCCTGAGGAAACCAAGTGGATGCAGTTCATCCCACCTGGAGTGATTGTAACCACAAGCATGCTAACATGTGGCCACACTAATCTGTAATGGTGTACCCAATAGGGGTTATGTAGCACTCTGCTTTGATCCTTAGCACTCTGCTTTGATCCTTAGCATGAGGTACTCTCTCACAGATAGCATACATGATCACTGGGTAATTTACTGTATTGTCTCCATTGTTGTTTAGGGGCGAGTAATAGACTTTGGCATTCAGAATCGTATGCTGGTTCGTATCAAGTTTAATTGCTTCTACTTGGACCAATCTCGTCTGGTGTCACCAAGTCGCTTTGAGAGCAATTATAATATATTCTACCAAATGCTGGCTGGACTGACCCCGGAAGAAAGAGGTACGTTGCATGCTGGCTTGTAAATTGCACTCCTTTTGTGTATGTACATAGCTGTTGGCCTGGGGTGGCCAGCCATCTTTCTCATTTCTGCAATCTACAAACATACGTACATATAAGCATGAAAAGGATGGCAACCACTTGAGGCTATGCAGCTTTACTGTTCTTTGTAGTCACATGATGGTCACATGACTATCACTGCCCTACTTGCAGCAAAGCTGAACCTGGAGGGCTTCTCCTGGCAGAGGTTGCACTATCTCTCGCAAGCCTGCCCTCCGAAGGAGGAGGACAGCAAGCTCGCACAGAGCTTTGAGCTGTGGAAGGCAAGTGGTAGATAGGGGGGAGGGGCTGTCAGGTGCACAATACAAATAATGGGTGTGGCAGTTCACCTACGTATACAAGTTGCTAGTTTCATTGGTATCAAATTTTGTTGCGACTGAACAGATGGAGCACAAATCTGTAAAGTGCTTTAGTTGTGTTTGTCCGCAGGCCTCGACATAAATCCATTCACTTTACTTTACCAGAAAGTCCTCGTGACCACAGTACCTAGCTAAGCGTACCGTTATAGTGTGCAGCAAAAATAGCTGGGCTGATTATCACCCAACGCATATTGCTTCCCTGCTTTGTATCTGAAGTTTTGCGCCTAACACTGTAGAGACTGAGCAATTTGTGAAGTGGTCGTGTGGCTTTGTTACAAGATACGTTAGCCACTCCTGTTTGACAAGTGCTTAGCTTGCAATGGCTGTGTGCACTTGTGCTCTGGCCACTGAGTCTTTGAAGTAGCAGAGACATCTGTTCAAGCAAATGGCAGAAAGGATGGCTTAATTGGAGAGTTCGCACCAGTTGTGATAACTGACGAAAATTGGCTCCATGTGTCGTGGAGCTAAACGTCTGCGGGCACAAACACGCATATGTATGCACATACGTAAATATTATCAGGTCCCACATGTACCCAGGTGAAGTTATTCACACCTTGTTGGGAATTTTGTTTGTGCTCCTCATTAACCTACTCACCTCGTGGGTGCTTCATTGAAAGCATGCCTGCAAGCCAGACATGTTGCAACACTAGACAGGGCAGGAGCGGGAGTGAGCAATTGATATACTTGTGATAGTAAGTGAGGAATGCGGCAAAGCGAGACAGGCTCACGACAGTGTGCGTGTGCCAGGTATGCCACTTGGGTTGTTCGTGTGGCATCTTCATGAGTTCATGCATATTCCTGGAATGAGAACTGGTTTGCTAGTAAAGACATGATCGTCTGATCAAATGTTGCAGCTATGGCTGACCTGTCCTTATTCACTCACCACACCAGTTACATACACTGAAAACCAAGAACCTAAGTAACTACACACATTGTACTGTAATTACAATCCACAGTGTGAGGAAGCAACAAACAGGCTGCAGGGGAGGTCCTGTTTCAGACCCACTGCATTGTGCTTTCTGTACACTGTGCATGCTGCAACAGCCACTGTGGAACCACCATTTCAGTATTTTTGTGTGTGTGTGTACCATTTGCTACATATGTACCACAAATATGTATGTTGGCTACTGGCTATTAAGGAGGTCATGTTAGAGCCAGTTACATGTCTGTGTCAGTGTCTGCACCAGCTGAGACAGTGTGTGTATGTGATCCCAAATGGTTAATACTCATGTCTGCGTGCCAGCCTTGAAGCTACCAGCAAACAGTAAACAATGTAGCACCTGGTCTCCCTCAGTGTCACAGCGGAGCCGTTCCCTGTGTCCAGTGCCCCCTAGCAGTACTTGCAGTTGAGACATAGAATGTGATACAAATTGTCTCATTGTGGGAGAATGTTTAGAAGTGGGCTTCACCTTGGCTGTGAATCTAATCCATCTCCAACCTCACAGATGTGTGTATAGCTGACATTCAATTGCTCGGTTTCATTTTGATATCCTAAGCCATCTGATGGTGGTATAGTATCCTTCTCTGTTCTCACAGCACAGGCACACTGAAGCATCACTTCGGTCTAGTGACTAAATTAACCTCATCATCTGCTATGGCACATGCTTATGTGCACTCCTAGTGCTGCCAAATGCATTCAGAACATTGTTGCAACTTGATGTAGGAGACTACTCAGATTTGAATATTATGGAAAGGTGCAGAGGTCAGAACATTTGGCACTACAGTATAGAGTGGTATTGGTGTATTCCTTTAGTACTTGTATACTGTACACACATGCATGTATATATCTGTGTGTGAGTGTGTGCGTCCTGGTCCATGTGTGTGGTGTGCTGAGTTATGAGATTATTCACGACTCGGCAAGGGGAGGGTTGAAGACTGCTCTACACCCTATTGTAATCAATAGCAGTGATTGCTTTTCTCCAGTTACTGCTTGCGTCACTACATCTGACACAGCCACCCCCTGCACGGTGCACATTGACCCTACCACGCCTGTTATGTTTGATGGTGATTGGTCACTTTATTATACACATGATGACATTGCATGCATGGTCGCGTGAAAACAAATGCCCCACTCCAATGTGTGCTAGAACCCCTTTGGCTATTTATATATGACAACTGTCACATTTGTACCTGCCATTGATACTGTCCACCAATGGTAGTCACTACAGAATGGAGAATTCTTGAGCAGATCACGTAGTATAGACAATCAGTGAAAAACTAGGCCTTTTCCAGCTGTTTGACTAACAGAGAGTCTAACAGCTGAAATGGCCTACCTGGCCAAAATGTTCTGTTTTTCAGTGACTGCCTATGCTACATGATCTGCTGCAGGGTCCCCAGTCCTGTTCTACATCAACATAGTAATAAGCCTCTACAATGTTAGTACACATTACACCTGTTTGCATAGGTGTGGTCATCTCGCATGCATGCATATATATACGTACATACACACATACATACGTACATGCATACATACATACATACATGACCCCACCCACCCACACTTAGCAAAGCAGTACAGGTTGAACGTACCACGCTTCCATCTGGATATGCTGCTGTTGGTAGGGCAAGGATGGGGCTTGATACTGACTACAGCAGAACTCCAAACAAAGCTTCTTTGGTGACGCTACACCTCGGACAGTTCGTTCTCAGCGATCTAACATTCCAACAGTAGCAGCCACGACTGCCTTCTTTTCTGTCCATAGTCAGGCACTCTTGCTCTGCGTACATGTCTGCCAAGTTTAAAGGCCACGCTGTCCTTGGCTGCAGAGAACAGTGCGTCTGATCTATGATGGTGGCCGAACTATGATGCCGCACCCTACATACATACGTACATATGTACATACGTACATGCCTAGGGTATGGTAGGAGTACAATTCGGTATTAGCCACTAGCTCTTACCTTGTCATCGTACATAGAAGTGGAAGACAAATACAATTCCTATTTTATTGCGCCCCTGTGCATTATGAGAAGGTATGGGCTAGCATGACTAGACTAGCTTTGGTATACACTGTTTGAGTGTTTGCTTGGGTTTCTTGCCAGCTAACAATTTGGTACTCTTACGACACTGATCTTAATCATGTGGCGTGTGTCACTTCTCTGTGCTCACCCTTGCACGTGCACAGTTATGGTGGCAAAATGTTGGATTTTGGTCCCAAGCGAGACCACAAGTGGATTAGTTGTGTTAATTTTACTTTAGTGATAATGTCCGGTTAATATTACTTTAGTGATAATGTCCGGTATCACTGCCCCATGTGAAGGTGTGAGTTTCAATTCCACCTTACAGCATTGTAGCTCTCCTAGTTACTGTAGCCAGCTGAGTGTAACCATTGGTTACCACATCCACATGACCCAACTACGTATCTAAGTGCAAGAGCGTGACCGGATGGGCTATGGTGAAGTGTCTGAGACATTCCGTGTGGAATCGTGCTTCAGTCTCATGACTGTATAACTGAGGTGGTACCGGTGGCTTGCATTCTGCGAACATGCCAGTAAGCTGCAGATGACGTCTGAGTGGGAGACTATCTGTGGCATCTTATGCATGCTTCTCACCAATCAACAAATGCTTCCTTGATTGTTGTTGAGCAAGGCTGGTATTCTCCTCTGCTATCCAGGCAAACAGAAGCCTTCACATGTCATTCTCCAGCTGCCTTTCATTCTCTTTGGGTTGCTTTCTGTTGGGGCGCCTTCGCTGTATATATTGTTGATGTTAGCACCAAGTAGCCGTGACGTACAAGTGCACCAGCTGTCTTCTACCTAAAAATGCAATTGACTGTAGCTAGGTGGTACTTAGTATTTGAGACAAAAGATCACTCTAATACTGAGCGGTTTCATCTTGACTGTAGTACAAACAATGCATATCCCTATTGTGTGTATGTGAGGAAAAGGGAGACCTAGTGATCACCCACAAAATGACATTCTATGTGCTATTCTCATCTGTAGACTGGCTTGGCTAAGTTAGGCATTCCCTTGAATGATATCCTCCATATGTTGGTGGCCACACTGTTGCTGGGCAACATCACTTTCTACGAATCAAAGGACAAGGAATTGGCAATGACTGGAGGAGAAGGTGAGGTCATCTAATGTCACACTACTACTCTGTATGTATACCAGTAAATATGCATGCATGCGTGTGTTCATTCATCTATTCAAGTTCTGTAGTTTGGGTCTCAGTTTTTGTCCCTCTTTCATCAGTGTATTGGCTGCCATAACTCTCCATGTATACTGAGCTCTCCAGTCTTAATGATTGTGCTTCTTGTATGTGCTTTCTCCTCCCTCTCCTTCTTCCATCCTTCCCTCCCCTCCTCCCTCCCCTCCTTCCTCCCCCCCCCCCCCCTTTCTCCAGTATTGACCACTATTAGTACCCTCCTGGGAGTGAAGAGCTCCTCTCTGCAGCGAGGACTCTCCAAGAGGACCTATATCTCAGGACGAGGAGAGGCTGTGAGGACTGCTTGCTCTGCTGCTGGAGTGAGTCAGTGTGCATGTGTGTGAGATGTATGGGAGGGGTTGTGGGATGTGGGGGGTGCTTGCAGATGTAGTGTGCCTGCCATGGTAGTATGTGGTCATAGTACAGTAGCAGACAGACGATCAGGTGTGTAGACAGCTTGGCATGGTTCAATTTGTATAATCCCCGTGAGGACAAAGCGAAGAATTGTGTCTCCTGTCACCCCTTCTGCTAGAAACAGCTTTGAAGCTCCAATTATCATCTGTTGCATTGCAGACAACCTGCTTGGCTGGCATGTTACATACCAGACTGCTTGGCTTAATATACAATCCCCCTGTGTATATTATGTACTGGTTTGTTTTGTTATGTTGCAATGTTTTGTGTAACACTGTCAGTCACCAGCTGTTAGCAGACACCACACGTACATCATCCCTCCTTTACTTCCCCTTCAGGCTAATGGGGCGCGGGATGCCCTTGCTAAAGCACTCTACGCACGGACACTTGTTGCTATTGTGAGAAGAATCAACAGTCTTCTGAGACCGCTGCCTCAGGTCTCTCCCCACGGGGCCCAGGCTGTCCCCCATCTGTTTGGAGGTGGAGGTGGTCATGCTGATGCACCCGGGCATAGGTTTGGATCCCCCACCTTGCTGGAGTCTACACACCTCCAGGTGAGCTGGGGGGTGTGGACATGTACACCCACTGTCTCCATAACGTGTTCCTTAGCCATTTTGGAATAAGTGTCCTATGCGTCCTGCGTCAGGCATAACAAGATAATTAGTAGTCTGTCCCCATAATTATTATATGTAATGTACTTAAGTACACCTGTATGTAACCATGGCAACACACTGTCACATGTGAACCTCATGAGGGTACCTTCTCAGATTGTACTTTCCGAATCTCTGCATATATCACTGTCAGTATCCTTTCATAGTGGCTGATGTAGTGAGATTCTTCGTGTTTGGTTCTGCACACGGGACAGTGTTCCTGCATCTACATACAGCAAACCACAGCTACGAATATTCAGTTGTACTTAAATCGTGTTGTGCCTACCGTTGTACGGGACAGCCTTAGCGAATCGTTACATCCTTTAGAGTTAGTGTGTGCTTGAGCACGTAGGTGGGAGAGAAGTGGGGGAGGAGGGGGTGTTCACAGGTACATACAAGTTTGGCATTGCCTCACATTGCTCTCATGCCACTTCAAGGTACCTACACCTGCTGTGGTAGTGCCAGGCAGCCACAGTATGTCTTTGCGTTACCGTAATCTGGAATGCACACCTCCTGTGTTATGCCTTCATGCCTGAAACTATCTTGTACATGTGTTTGTGGAGGGCGGGATTAGGTGAGCTGTGTAGGCGTTGGTATCCTTTTGCGAATGGGACAGTTATCACTTGTGTTTGTGTGTGAGCTTTAGTACAAGTGAGGGGGTGGTGGGTAATGGCTCCACTTCTGCTCCATTAAGAACACAGAGGTGACGGGTGTCTTTTGGGCGCATTCACTGGGGTAATGTTTGCATGAATTGCTCCTGTAAAATAGCAAACCAAGAATGCCCATCTTGCCCACACATTAACCCTGGTTAGTTTGTTTGAGCTTCAGCAATAGGATGCCAATTACAGACAGCTGTTGGTGTGCGTGTTGGATAGCAAATACAGTATTACAGCAAGAAATTTCCCTTGCAAGATATTTCATCAAAGCTTTCTACAAAAATGTCATTAAATATTAACATTGTCAGCATTTGTCCCCCCCTAGTGAAATGGGAATTCTCTTTAGGGAGCATTTCTCTCCTGCACATCAGTGATATGTTTAGATTATACCACACTCAATATGGCTGTGTAGTGTGTCAGTGTTGTCACTGTTTTATGGTACAGTACTGGTGTATGTCGTCTGTGTTGTTGTGTTGTTGGTAGTGCTATTGTTTTTATTTATATTTGCTGTGTTGTTGTTAGTGTTGTTGTTTTTATTTACTTGCTGTAGCCAAGTGCCTCTGAGGTTGTTCTGAGTGTAGTGGACATGTTTGGATTTGAAAAACATGAGGTGAGTGCAGGAGCAATACAAGCACAACATTCAGCATCCTTTGTAATCAGGCATCAAGGGTGGGCGTTAGCATCAAGGGTGGACGGTAGCATCAAGGGTGGACGGTAGCATCAAGGTGGACGGTAGCATCAAGGGTGGACGGTAGCATCAAGGGTGGACGGTAGCATCAAGGGTGGACGGTAGCATCAAGGGTGGACGGTAGCATCAAGGGTGGATGGTAGCATCAAGGGTGGACGGTAGCATCAAGGGTGGGCGGTAGCATCAAGGGTGGACGCTAGCATCAAGGGTGGACGCTAGCATCAAGGGTGGACGGTAGCATCAAGGGTGGACGGTAGCATCAAGGGTGGACGGTAGCATCAAGGGTGGACGGTAGCATCAAGGGTGGACGGTAGCATCAAGGGTGGGCGGTAGCATCAAGGGTGGGCGGTAGCATCAAGGGTGGGCGGTAGCATCAAGGGTGGACGGTAGCATCAAGGGTGGACGGTAGCATCAAGGGTGGACGGTAGCATCAAGGGTGGATGGTAGCATCAAGGGTGGACGGTAGCATCATACATACATAAATGCATGCATACCTGCAGGATGTATTAATCTTTAAATTCATCCCAGGTTTAATTTAGTCGATGAAGGGAGTTTCTTGGCTGACTAATAATGTACAACTTGTTAGAATTGTGCATATGCCAGATTATCATTAAAATATGACATCTGCTAATGCACAGATACATACTTCATTAGTAAATGATTGACGAGGAGTACGTGAATAGTAGGATTTGGGAAGCTGGCTACTTTAGATAGAGATGGCTGCCTTGTACGTAGTGACTGCTTTAGACCAGCTGCGCTGTGGTAGCTAAATGTAACACTAGACGGACATACAGCATTGAGGGGCCAGCTGGGCAAGAAAGTGGATACACCCCATCAGCTCACTGGCGGCATAGTGGAATGGAGGGAGCTGTTCTACAAATTGCGGTTAACTGGTGTAGTGATAACAGTGCACACACACACGCACACACAGGGCGTCCATGTGCCATCAGTCTGTTGGAGCAGCAGAGGAGGCTAGAGGAAGTTCAAACCACAGCCACCTCGCCTCTACAGACTCAGACCTGAAGTGTTAGTACTCGTGGATGTGGCCATGGCCAAAGCTTTTCCCTGTGATGGTAGTACGCAGCTGTTTGTTCATGTCCAAGTAAAGGAAATGGACTTCTTGTTTGATCACATTGCTAACAGTGCTAAACCTGGCTGTTGAGTCTGAATCGCTCAAACGGCATCCCATTGGATGGTTTGAAAGTGAACATTTGCAGTGTTCTGTTGTGTTGGCCATCTCCTTACCAGCTTAGAGAAGTACAGTTTGGCATGCATGTGTCCGCACCAAGCTCTAGTGTGGGATATGTTTGGTAGTAAAGATCATTATGATGTGGTGTGCAGGTATGCATCTGAGAATTCTGTGACCAATTCACTAATGTGAGAGAGGGGGAGGGGACTGAGTATCATCCTAACTACGAGTATCATATTTTCAGCTAAAATGGATCTTCAGTTTAGGTTATGCTCATCTGCTTCTTTGTATTCTTGTCCTCTCTCTCTCTCTCTCTCTCTCTCTCTCTCTCTCTCTCTCTCTCTCTCTCTCTCTCTCTCTCTCTCTCTCTCTCTCTCTCTCTCTCTCTCTCTCTCTCTCTCTCTCTCTCTCTCTCTCTCTCTCTCTCTCTCTCTCTCTCTCTCTCTCTCTCTCTCTCTCTCTCTCTCTCTCTCTCTCTCTCTCTCTCTCTCTCTCTCTCTCTCTCTCTCTCTCTCTCTCTGTGTGTGTGTGTGTGTGTGTAGTCAAATGGGTTGGAGCAGTTCTGCATCAACTGGATGGCTGAGTCTCTCAATCACCACTTCTGTGGTTCCACTTTCTTATCGATGTACGAGGAATGTCGGTTGGACGGGGTAGATCCTTTAATTGAGTGCACTGTGTACAACTCCGTCCCCTGCCTCGACCTGCTTGGCAACCATGTAAGTGTGTGTGCATGTGTCTGAGTTCCCCTTCTGTTATAGATATTCTTGTGACAGATGTTTGTGTGTCCTTCCCTTAACAGCTAGGAGGTGGAATGTTGGACCTCATTAACCAAGAAACGTTGTCTCCAAGGTAAGAACATTCTTCTTTTAAAGTATGTGCATTTGAGAATTTCTTTTATATATTGAATGTTAGCTACTTGCGTTGAATGCGTAACAGAGAGGTTTAGTGCACATTCTTCTTTAAAGTATGTGCATTTGAGAAATCTGTTTTTATATATTGAATGTTAGCTATTTGCATTGAAATGCATAACAGAGAGGTTTGACACGTGAATACATAGTACACCATATGGTGTCTGAAGCTGCTCAATTAGGCCGAAACCTTCACTTCCTTTTATCGTTGTAGTGCAGTACATGGATTAATTTGTACATGGAACGCTGTTACCTTGTCTTATGCATGGACTTGTGTGTGCTTGTTCGTGGTTGAGGGAAGTTATGTAGGTACAGTATCCCAGTGTGATTCCTACAGTACATACTGTGTAGTTCTTGTGGCGTGTAGTGCAAACTATGTATTGTGCAGTCATACATTCTGCTTAGATTAGTGCAAGTTCACCCACCTCTGCGTCATATCCCGACTTCCACTCTCAAATGGGAGTCTTTTACAGCTCCAGACCTGCCCAGTTGGTTAAAGGTGCCCTGTGCACTATCAATCCTTCTCTCTCCACTTGTTTGTCTGAGCCTTCATAGCAGAGTAGCAGTTCTCCCATACAGGAGACTGTATTGTTGTCCTCACTCCAGTCCTGTTCCCATGTTCCTGCCTCCATCTTGTCCTCACGCCTGTTCTCATGTTCCATTTCATTTTATGCCATTCAGGGTCCAATCGGAAGATATCTGTACTAGATTAAAGCAGTCATTTCCACAGAATTCCTGTCTCCTAGAAAGTCGGGGATCTGCTTTCACCATCCGGCACTTTGCAGACGAAGTAAGTTACTGCATAACCAGTTTGCAGCTGGCTTGACTAATGAGTTACGTGTGTACTGGAAATCCCTCAAATGATTGAGGCTCACCTCACTCACTGCCCCACCCACTGCCCCACCCATCTCATTGTTCCCCACCCTACGGAATTTGCGGATGCCCCTACTTATTGTCCAACCGTGAACTGACCACTGCTGCTATTTACATTGCAGGTTGTCTATGACATCATTGCCCTACTCAATGCCAATGCTGACACCCTTGCAGACGATGTTGTGTCAGTTTTCAGTGATAAGGTAAACAAGACATCCCATAGTAAACATAAACACACAAACACCCCATTACTACTAGTTCAGTGTCAAGTGCGATTTTGCATACGCATTTGGCAACAGGTTATCATAATCTATTAATCATAAACACAAATGGAAGAATCATCTTGGCTTCATCGTGGATTTACTAATTTTCAAGATTTCTGTTTGTTGGTGCATGTGTCCTCATTTGTGTACATTTTCTTGTCAGGAGTGCAAGTTTGGTTTCGTCACACATCTCTTCTCTCATGAGCTGAAACATGAGCTGGCAGGCGGCGTTGCCCAGGGCAACATGTGTCGTATTACCTCGCCCAGTATTCTGACCAAGGGGAGCACCATGGAGCTCATCAGAGAGCCGACAACATTTGTGCAGGACTTCCAGGTGTAGTAGAGAGCAGACTGTCTACATCCATGTTTGGGTGATGACACTACCTGTGCTACTGTCAGTGCAGACACTTTGTCACTGTCAGTATAGACACTGTGTGTCACTGTCAGTAGAGACAGTGTGTGTCACTGTCAGTATAGACACTGTGTCTCACTGTCAGTACAGTCACTGTGTGTCACTGTCAACAAAGATGCTTGTACTGTACGTACATGATAGCTTCTCAGATGGTTGTGTGTACGGATCATGTTTTAACTGGCATGTAATACTGGGTGAATTTTCTATCAATTCACCACTGCTATCAATACCCCAAGTATCGATGGTTGATGATGCCTGAAAACTGTTCATCACCTCTGTAGATGTGTGTCTCCACACAACTGTTGACACACCTTGACAGCTGCAAGCCCCACTTTGTCCGCTGTATCAGAGGCAACAACCTGCAGAGGCCAGGGGAGTTCAGCCGGAAGTGCATTGCCCAACAGCTGAAAAGCCTCTCTGTTCTGGAGACCCTCGACCAGTATATGAACGGCTACTCCACTGTATACTCCCAGGAGGAGTTCATCCAGCAGTTTTGGATGCTGGCTCCAGGGTTGCCTTCCCCTGGTGGAAGACCCGAAGATGCATGCAGAGTGAGCCATTCCTAAAGAAGCCTGAATTGACTGTACTTATGAGCAATGATGATGTCTGGCAAACCTGTCAAATTCAGATGTTAGCAGATGTGTCACCTACATATAATATATACCACCATTTGAAGTATTTTAATATGTTCAAGCTGTAGTGTTTGAGGTATACCTGTAGCCTGGTGCTGTAAGGGTGTGTCCCTGTGTGTTACGGATGTCATCTCTGCTGACAGGCCATTATGAGTCAAGTAGAGAAGCGTGCAAGTAGTGTGGAGGCTGCCGATGAGTTGTGGACCATAGGCAAGACCAAGATGTTCATAAAGTGAGTCCCGCCCACAGTGACGTCATGCTTCATGTGTTAATGCACTCCTGGAGAGATGTAGGCCAAGCATCTCAGCTACAGCAATTCTTTCAATGCACACATTTAGAACGCATCAATGTTCTCCCAGGAAGATGTTTAGTAAAGGGACCATTAGTCATTTGAAGAGTGGCAGTGGATGGTTGGGTGTGGGAAAGCACAGTAGCTGAATGCAGGGAGAGACTCATGACACAGTGTATGATGCATGTAAGGCTATTGCCCAAATTGGAGCAGGGTACACAGCCATGAGGAGAGCTCTTCAGACTTAAAAGGGGTGTACAAAAGGATTCTGTACCCTTCAGAACAGCCTAGAGAGGTCAAAGTGTTATACTATGCGGACAATAGCATTTGTAGTGGTTGATACAGGAGTAGCAGCATACCGAATTTATATTGGTTGATACAGGAGTAGCAGCATACCGAATTTATATTGGTTGATACAGGAACACAGTGTACAGCATTTGCGTATGCTGTTACATATAGTCCATACAATTATAGTAATCTTCTTCTAGTCTTCCATAATTATGCTGTTTGTTGTGTTCTCTAGTGAGGAGCTCCATCAGGCCATGTGCATTGAGAGGGAGGCCGCAACTCACCGGGCGGTTGTTCGCATTCAGAGCTGGGTGAGACGCTACTTGGCCATGAAGAGCTGGCCAAAGCTCAGGTTGTCACTTCAACAATCGCAGCAACAGCGAGAAGCAGGACAATCGCAGCAGCGCCGTGGCTTAGATCGTGGCTCTTATGATGTAAGTGTGTGGGACTGCGTTTGAGTTTACCTGAACACAGCCCTTGCTTGAACCAATGCATCCTTCATGCCCTGTGAGTTAGAATGAGCATGTTGTGTTCTCTCTGCAGTCCCTACCAGCCAGGATCCCACCGGGACGGAATTACACCGTAGTGGGTAGCCTGAAGATCATGTTTCCTCAGTGGAGAGTGATGAAAAGCGACTTTCCAGGTGGGCATTTGTGTGAGGTTGTAGAGTGTTGTGGGTAGAGTGAAGCAGCTCTTCGTCCCACTGCTAACAATTGGTAAATGTCCCATGTGCGCGTGGCCCTCATCCTGTAGACATAGTGATCACATTTGCTGGTGCTTAACAGGAATACACTCACCTAATCTCGCATCCAGCCCCTATTGTGCAATTGAGATTGCACAATGATTAGCTCGTCAAGAATTAGGCTGTATGCAACACTGACATTCACTCCAGGCGGTGAATCTGATGTTTGCCATTCACATTGTACGTGGACCTTTGGCACCCAAAACTTCTAGGTTTTTTAATTACACCAAGCATCAGAGGAGGACTTGAGGATGGAAAAACTGTAGATTCATCTAACACAGTCATGTCCCAGTGTATGAAGTTGTCCTTGTGAGTATACTTTGAGATCTCATGTCCTCTCATGCTCCCTCTGCAGAGAGTTCAGCTGGCCCACCATTACTAAAGGCCGGTCAGGCTGTGTATGTGAAGGGGAGGTCCGCTCAGAGAGGATTCCTGCTGGTGGATAGCGGCGGTCAGCAGCTGCTAATCCCTCACTACTACACTGAGCTCAGAGTGAGCACAGAACAACCACAACATGCCTACTGTATCTCACGTGCATGTGCACCAGCACTTTTACACCAACTCTGAAAGTCTTTGATGCCTTTCTGTGATGTTGCAGTAAAATGTGTGTTGCTTATCCTTTCAACCTCTCATCTGCTTCCACTCCCCTCCGTAATGCCTCACGAATGCTCCCTCTCTATCCCCCTTCTCCCACTCCCTTTTCCTTCTCCCTCCTGCACACCCTGCCCCTTCCCCTCCCTCTATGTATCTCTTCTCCCACCTTATGCAGCTACCTCAATCGTCGACCTCTTCCACTGGCAATGGAGCAAGAGTTGGAAGTAAAACAAGTGATCTCTGATGTACAGCTGATACTCATTCATGTCTTCACTGCGCGGTAACACTCTTTGCCATTTGGCCATATGACAAAGTTTTATCAATGCAGTAGTTTTTGACACAAGAAAATGTAAATTTTGTATTAATTTATGCAGTTGCAATTCAGATCAGAATCTATGTAGCTTATATATAGCTATAATATTTTGCAGATCATCCGTCATCAAAATGGTATCTCTTCAAATGTTAATTTAGTCACAATGTCCACCCATGGCAACATGAAGCACTACCCCGCAGATGTCCACTAGCTGTAGAAGTGTGCACTGTCCATGCATGGGTCACAGGCCTAGGTGCACACTGCATGACAGTTGCAATTTGCACAATACATTTGCATGGAACAAGTAGCTATAAGACATGAACATTCCAGATAAGCTATATATTCTGCGCATGCATGTGCTGCTGCAGCTCCAGGTGTCACCAAATATGATCATGAATAGTCATCCAAATAATATCATGAACAGCTAGTCAAAGTTCTATATTCCCATATTATGGTCGATCTGGCTCACTATAGACTGTACTTTCTAGTAAATGCCCACAAAGGACATGTGTGTGGATGGGAGGGACCTCCCTCTCAGACCCTCATGCATTGCACTATATATATATAGCAAGGCAGACCAATTATTATCTAAACAATGCCACATAGGCTATATACTTGAACATGGGAGAAGATTAATTCTTGTGTAACTCATACTCTAGCTAAATTCATTATTTACAAACTCAGTCAACTGCACACATGCATACACACAGCCATACGTAATCAGGATGCAGGTTCTTTATCACATGACTGTAATGCGTCAGAGTGCAAGCTTTGAGGTTCTTCAGCATCTTCTCCCTTGGAGCTTTCCCTTTCTTCATCTTCAGTAGGCTCTTTTGCATCAGCAACAGAGCTGGAGCCAGAGTGCCTACTGCTGTGCTGCAGCTCCTTCTGCACTGACCCAAGGATGATATGACTCTGGACCTACACATTGAATGGGAATAAACCAAGCAGTCGACATATTAAAGCAAAGCATGCATGCCATGCAGATCTGAATAGGCAAGAGTATGTAATGCTGAGTGTGAGTCGGTGCTGATAAATGAACCCCAGTCTAAAGCTACAGGCAATTGTGCTGTCAGATTGTGCATGCAGCACCTCCAGGTGAGCAAGATGTGCTGAGCAGCTAATTCGTTTGCTTTTTTAGTGCGGTGCAGCACACAGACCAAATAGATATGAGTGCAGGTAGCCGTAGCAGTTTAGTGGACCAGAGAAATGAAGCAGTGATGAGAATGCAGAGAATGCATGCAAGAGGCGGCGCCACCTCCATTCACCAGCTGACGGCGAAGAGTGCTGATCTGTCCTCCAACTCCTCTTGTTTTCACCTACAAGCAAAGACAGATATGAAACTGATTGGAACCATAGATACTCGACCGTCGAGTATCTAGCTATGTTGGAACCTGCTGACCGGGCGAGTCAGACTCTCATTTCTTACCTCAAATTGATCGCAGTACTCTGCGTACACCTCAGGGGGACGGGTCCATTCGCGTGGGTGAATCTGATTTCGGAACGGAAGCGGCAGAGGCCCGCATGAAGTAGCAGGCAAAGACGATCGCGACTGGCTGCTACTCGAGACGGACATTTTGATTTGCCGTTGCCATAGAAATAGTCTGGCTTGCTAGGTCGTCCCCATCTAAACGCCAGGCTCCAGCATTCATCGCGGCGCCCCTGGCGTTTAGGAGAGCTTGCCGCCCTCTTACAGCACGAAGCTGGCGCACATAGATTATAGGCAGAAAAAACAAGCCCACATTTGAATTTCATCCATGTCATGAGCCAAATAAATAAATCTTGCATACAATGTGATAAATACACATTTTCTGAGATATGATACTAGATTGTGCAAACAGGGTAAATGTTTCCAATAGACCATTGCATGATGACAGCCCATCCACTGCGCACCATCATGGGTGACCTCATGGACCAGACGCCAGCAAACAAAAATTAAGGCAATATTCTCCTAGTATAATTTATCTAGAGTCCATCATAAAGTTCAGCTGGTGACTTGATGAATAGCTCTTGCAACTCTCCCTACGTTGGTTGGGTTAAGCCGGACCAGAGGTAGGCGGCCATCTTTCTGCATATACACTGCAAATTCATCCTGCATTCTCTGTACCTGCACAGCACACATGGAGAGAGGAGTGTCAAATTAGATGGACATAGTGAGATGACAGGGTGACAGTGATGACAATCCACTGTGACGACACTACATTTTAGCTACTTAGGGTTATGTCACTGAATAATCATCGATGAATATGCCACATACAGTATCATGCAACACGGTTGGCATGAATGTCACAACTAATGACTTCCTCTAAAATTCAACCTTACTTGACACTGTAAGCAGGGGAGCTAAACTGTTTGGGTGTTATGGCTACCGTGCCCAAATTGAGGTCACAGTTCAGAGATGAGTCGTGAACCCATTGACGCTTACAACAACCATTTGCAAAATGCTGCAGCTCTAAAGGGTACTTCCTGCCAGCGCACAACAACCAATACTCATGTAGCATGGCCCATTACATTAATACACATATTATATACATGTTATATACATGTTATATGTACATAGATGTACATAGATGTATGTAAGAGGTGCACGCATACATACACCGTACCTGTACAGTGGTGAGTCCAGTGTATGCAAACCATCCTCTCTGCTTTTCAATATGTGACCAATCGTGCAGTGAGCCTGTACACACATATAGACATACGTACACACACACACAATATCATACAGTAACACACACGCACACGCATGCACACACACACACACACACACACACACACACACACACACACACACACACACACACACACACACACACACACACACACCTGCACACACACACCTACACACACACACACATGCACATACACATGCACACACACACATACACATGCACACACACACATGCACGCATGAGCATGCACCTGCTTTCTTCAATTCTGAAGTGATGGCTTCCCTCATAGAGTCAACACGATAAGCCATCTCCTTAAGTTCATCTGTCCTACACTCAGACAGATGTAAAGAAGAGAAGGAGTAACACATAACCACAAGACAACACATAACATATAGTAGATACACAGTCCACACACACACACATTGAGACACATACCTCACACCACCATCACACACACACACACACACACACACACACACACACACACACCACTCTTTAAACAGTTGAGGGTCTGTCAAGATCTCCGTTGCAATCCGGGCACCGTGGAGGGGAGGGTTGGACCAAAGGGGGCGGATGATCCTTTTCAGCTGAGACTCAACAAGCACTGCCTCATCTGCAGAGCTGGTGAGGACAAGCAGGCAGCCAGTTCGCTCACCTGCATTGCATGACACAGACAGACAGAGAGTCTAGGGGTGGAAGTTGGGATTACACACATACACACAATGTTGGTAGATTTCACAGTTTGACAGTAAGAGACAGAAATGTACTCAGTAAATACAGTGAAACATGTCTAAGATGGTCACTGCATATGGCTGCCACCTCTTTGAACAGCCAGCCTCCCTGGCCCAAAATAGCACTACAACATTGCAGTCTACCTCTGTAATGCAGCCACCTCTCTATAAAGGCCAATTACTGGTCCACAGGTGGTTGCCTTAGACAGGTTTCGCTGTAGACTACTGTCTTCTCCTCACCATATAGTCCCATGTTCTTGGCAAAAGAGTACGAAATGATGATGTTGTTCCCATCTTTTGCAAACTGTCGTACCCCTGCTGCGTCACCATCAAGTGTCCCTGAGCCAAACCCCTGGTACACCATGTCAAATAAAGCAAGCAGTTTCTTCTCCTTCAAGGAGAGGGAAGACACGTCAAATTACCAGTGGGAGTACAGGTGAACAATTATAACACTTCATCCACTCTGCATCTGTGATTTCCACGCCCTAATTGCATGCCCTGCCCCCTATCCTTTACCCCATCCCTCAACCTCCATTGGCCCCACCCCCTATCCCTTATGCCCCACCCCCACACAGCCTTACATACATACTTTGCACAGCTTGGATAGCTCCGCCCACTCCTGATTAGTGGGGTCACTCCCTGTTGGGTTGTGACCACACCCTTGGAACAGCACCACTGATCCCTCGGACACCTCCTACAGTGCAAAACGAGCGAGCCATGAACAAACAACACACGACACACAAGGGAGAGTTGCCACACATGAGAATCAACTGATGACTGCTGCTGAAGGCTACAAATTTAGAGCAGCAACTAAATATAGCATTTTGAACAGTCCAGGATGTGGGCGGTACTAATTTTAGTGATTTTCAAATGTGGCAATGATATCGAACTCCACAGCTCAAATAAGAGAGGCGACAAGAGAAAAGTTAGCTGCAACTGTTGAGCTTGAATTTGGGACTCTATTGTGGCACTTAGGCTGCTGCTGTCAGAATGTTGACGTAACTTACTGACAGATCTTTCAGCGCACTCTGACAGTTGAACAGGTGGGTGGTGGGGTTGTAGTGGGTGTATTGGCGACACTCAAACCCAGCTGCACTGCAAGGGAGGAGAGAGGTGTGAGCAAGTGGCTGTGTGAGTGTGAGTGCTCTCTGTCTCCTTCCTCTTACTTCTTCCCTCTCCCTCTCCCTCTCCCTCTAGCTTTCCCTTTCTCATTCCTCCCCCTCTCTCCCTCTCTCTTCCCTCTCCTTCTTTCCCCTCTCTCCCCCTCCCTCTAACTTTCCCCTTCTCCTTCCCTCCCCTCTCTCTTCCCTCTCTCCCTCTCTCCCTTTCTCTCTCCCTCTCCCTCTCTGAGTGTGTCACTGCTAACATGAAAATGGGCTTGTGATTGGGCCAAGTAGGATTTGGAAGGTAAATCGCCTTCTCATGCTTATGGAAGCAAGCCTGCATATATTGGGGAGGAAGCAGTGTGTAAAGGAAGATATTCGAACAAGCTACACTAAACAAAAGACTGACTATAAACTTGGCAGCTAAGCTGAGTCCTCCTGTCCCAGAGATAGTCTGAGCAGAGGCAAACTAGAATGGAGAGGAGCAAGAGGGGAATAGATCGGAGAGAGAATAGGGGAGGAGTGGAAAAGGAGGGGAGAGGGGAGAATCATAAAGGAGAGGGACAGGGGAGAAGAGGAGGAAGGATGTGAGGTTTCACACAGTTTGCTAATCAGGAGGCACACATTCAAACTCACCTGTTTTCTCTGGACAAAAGGGCACAATTTGGTCAGCATGAATTCGGCAGTTGCTTGACGGAAAGCTGGTATCCCTAAGATCCCCGCATACTCCTTGTCGAGGCTCCTCCCCATCAGCTGCTCTTCTGCCTACATGCCGCAACAGGGCAAGACAGAGTTGAACACAAGGCAGCCGTGTATAAGATCACATAGCATAGTGTAATACGGCTACCTGCATATATTGTCAAGGGGGGGAAGGGCACTTCCGCCCGGAGGGGGGGAGGGGCACTTCCGCCCAGAGGGGGGAGGGGCACTTCCGCCTGTAGCTATAACCTTGCCCACACTTGGAAATATCACATAGATTGCTCACTTATTTCTTGTTTCGCCCCCCCCCCCCCTCCCCCTTATTTCTCAGGACCTCAGTTTAGCCCCCTTGAAGAATTTCTAAATACAGAATTAACTGTACAGCATATTATGCAGCACAAGTATCGCCAGTGTACATATGTACATATGAACCAGGCCTCCACAAATTGAAGTCAGATAATTTAGTTGATTATTAACTTATTTAGTTGTAAGCCACTCCATATTGCTCTAGTAACACGAGCAGCCTTAAACAATGGGCACTGAGTGTATATACACAATCACTGCATGCATGCACGGGCACACACACACACACACACACACACACACACACACACACACACAAACAGAAATCCAATATACGTAGCGACAAGTGCCATCGCTGATGCAGCACAATACACCCACTTCCTAACATATGTGCCCTGCACCACACAAACACACATACCTTCCTAACGACTTTCAATACGTAAGGTTTGTCCTCAGTGTCCACATACGTGCCAATAGCAAGATTCACTTTCTCGGGTCTGGTGTCCGCATTGGCGGCCTCGCGGAGGCCAAATATGGCATCGGGCGGGCCCAACTCTAAGCCAGACCAGAAGCTGGCCGCCTCCTGAGGTCTGCACATGGCGAGACGTGATCAGACAGTCCACGACATGCTGAGAACGGTGGCGAAGGTTGCACGCATGCCTTCTATCAGCAACACAGAACAGACGCTCACAGCTCAGGACACAGGTTGTGCGCCAGTAACATTGGAGACCAATTGAGAAGAGGTGAAGAGGTATCCATGCGAGTTCATTGACTATACACGTGCACCATGCATTTAGATAGAGTCCTTCACAAAGCAAGTCAATTAGATGCGTAGCTGCTATTTGTAGATCCTAATCTGGCCGGTTCTGGAAATACACCTAGCATACGCACCGACACCGAGTATTAAACAAAGGGAGGCGCGAGCAACTGCATGGACTGTGTGTGCTGTAGAAAGTCAGTTGAAGAGAAGCACCGAGCACGAGGAGGGAAGTTAGTTCGTACTGCTTCAATCCTAAGAGGCAGGGCTGTACATCTTACCCTGCAGCATGCACGCGTACATACACAAACACATCAGTGCATAGTGTCTACATAGCTCGAACGAATGGAGGCTGCTATAAGGGATAGAACTAACAGCGAGCTCACCTTTCTTCCATAATTATTCAACACATGCACGCGTGTATGGACCACGCCCCTCAAACAAAATGAAAACCTCCAGGTGCCGGTGGGGGTGGTTCGCGGTAGCCTGCTGCGTCGGCATTGGAGTGTGGTGCACTTGGCGAAGCCTGACTGCTTCGAATGAACACATTGAGCTACAGACGAACTGGAACGGAGTTGGCAGAGGTGGGTCTACCCAGTAGCCGAATTGCATCCTTCCTCCCTCCTGGGCCTACCCAGTAAAACTTGCATCCCCCCCCCCCCCCCCCCCCCATAGGCCTACCCAATGCAGCTGTCAGTAGCTCAGCTTTGCATGGTGCACCAGAAGACTTCAAGGCTGCCAAACTATCCTCCATTGCATCCACCATTCACAGTCTCCTTCCGCACCAGTTCCTACCCAACTTCACCAACCCTTGCTGGTACGCAGACTACCAAATTACTCCTGAAATTCTCAACACGTTCACTAAAGCGGGCGAAGATGAGGCAGAGAAAAGCCATGCTGCAAAGAGTGCAGTTGCAGAGATGTACAGAAGTCAACAGACTGGTGGAAAACAGTTGGTGTGTCTACCTTATGTCTTTGTCTTGGGATACCCAAAGTGTGGGTCCGTTAAATTGTGCGAGATTCTCAATGCTCACCCAGATTTTGCTGTGCCCAGGATGAAAGAAATTCACTGGTTCACAAAGTACAATTTTGAAGAGAAATTCCCTAGCAGCACTGCTGTCATTCTGCGCTACTTTTATAACTTCCTTTTGGCAGCAGAAGCGATAGAAACAGACCCTTCCCACAAGATAACTGGAGATTGTAGTCCTTCGCATGCTTTTCAGCTCCCTTTTAATATGGATATTACAGAGACACCTCCCAACGCACTTCCTCTACTGCTGAAAGACCTCCTTCCTCACGCCAAATATGTCATCATTGTTCGACACCCCATCAGACGGCTGATCTCCGAGTTCTACTACTTTGCAACAAAACGCTGCAAAATGCCAGCAAATGCAAACACACTGCACAATGTTGTTGTTAATCATATTAACGCATACAACAAGTGCACTGCAGAGAAGGGGGAAGGTTTCTACTGCCTCTATCGGTACATGGACTGGTCTGAGAGGATAGAGGACTCCTGTTTCCAACTGAGACTGGAGGCAACCATTTATGCCTACACTTTGCAACAATGGAGAAGGGAAATTCCAGCAGAAAATCTGCTCATCCTTAGAACTGAGGATCTGGAAGTTGACGACATTGCAGTAGCTAAAAGGTTATATACCTTCCTTGGGCTGCCACTCCCAGAGGAGAAGGTATACAGCAAATTTCATGGTCTACGCACTACACAATCCTTTCTTCAGCACCCCAGGGATGGCAATGTAGCCATCAGAAATATCACATGGACGCTACTTTCTGACTTCTTTCAGCCTTACAACAAGAGACTGGCAGACATGCTTCAAGATGATGCATATTTATGGACAGAGTAAAACAGAAGCAGTCTTTAAAACAATTTTGTAACACCTGTGTGACTGTAAATGTGTTATGATACAATGGATGTGTTTTTCATATCTTTACATTAAATTTTAAGATTGACTGAAGTGATGACGGTGATGGTGATGACAATGACGGTGACAATGACGATGACAGGGACAATGACAATAATGATACAATGATGCATGACGATGAATTGAGTGAAGTGAGGAGGGCTAGTTACAAATCGCTACCTGTAAAATTTCATACGTTTGACTTCTGTCATAATACAGTGTGTGGACTGGTGAAGGTGAAGGAAGAACAGTCCAGCTCAAACCTTGGCTGCCTGCAAGCAGAACAGAAACACACAGCACAGCCATTCCTGTGGGTGGACTGGCTATAAGGACACAGACACCACAGGGAAGAGCAGCTGAATCCTATATAAGCTATCGAATCAGGTGGCATTTACAACGCTTATATGCTGACCAATTGGTGTCCAAGTAGTTAGCTATTACAGTACACAACTGCTCATCACTCAGGAGCTGAAGTAGACATTTCGGGATACATTCTGAAGGAACACTGAGTATAGGTCCGACTGCATGTGTTAGCATCACCATAGGCATATGTATATGCTGTATATACCTTACACACACACATTGACAAAGCTAATGATGTCACTATACATGTACTGTGTGTATGTGAAGCATATCCTTAGCACTGTGATACTGCATATAAGTGTGCAGGTGTTGGACACACATACCTAATTCTGCCTTGAATTGTGAGTAAGTCTCAGCATTGCGAACGGTGGTGGAAATGATGGCCAGTGGAGTAGCGGCTAACCTATGTGGGATTTGCCTGCAGGTACACGTAGGAGCAATTAATCCACTTCAGAGCCTCTTGCACCAACCGCATTTGTACACAGATGAGGACACTCACCTCTTCAATAGACATCTCAGCACTGTGACCAATCCAGGGAACACTGCAGTATCGAATACGATATCTGCACAGAAACACACAGCATAACACAGCAACACATTAGTTACATACCAGGCCATCGACTGTTCTCTAGCGGCCATTTATAACAATAAGAGACCAGTACAATTAGCACAAGATAAGAGCCCATTACTATAAGATAAGAGCCCACACTCACAAGACCAATATCAACGTCACATTGTGTAGCATCATGGTGTCAACACTGTTACTATCTCAGCCACAATATTACCTACTGTACACTACCATTCAGTGTGAATGATGAATGTATCAACTGAACGGCAAGTAATACACAATATAAAGTACTGTATGTGGTGTATTGTTCCCTATGTACATATATGGATACTCTATATTATTTTGTTCACTTCTTACCAGATGCTAGAACAAGGTTACAGTTCTGACTGAGTACGGGATGCATCTCTTGGTCACTGCAGCTCAACCAATCCAATTCCTCCACTGAGTAGTTTGAACACTTGAAACGATCACCTTCATTGTCGCATAACGAGACACACACACACGGTGACAATGATACCATTGGCCGTGTCACAGGAGGACACAGGTGATGACAGCACACACAAAGCACGCTATGCACCACTCAGTACATATGATGACATAACATGGGACTGTATACTCCATGCACACTACACACACTTTGCAGCTGCAGGTTCTCTCTTAGAGCCTCCAATACCCGTGGATGACAGTCTGTGAAGGTAAAGCGTGTGAGCGGGAAGAGCAGAAGGGCTGAGATGCCCACGAGTCCCACACCAGAGCCTAGCTCGATGACATGCCTACAGCCACAGGACACAAGATACAAGGAGAGTAGCGGGTGGAGGGAAGAGAGAAAATGAGCACAGGATAGTCACTTTAAAGCAGTACTGATGACAGAACATATATATAACAAATACCTTCATTTCTGCACAAGTGCAGCATGCTAAGTTCTCATATTCCAAATGCCAATGAATACATGCACTCGTTTGGAGTCACAGCCATCAGTGTCCTACAGCAGCTTCCCTATCCCAAAACAGGACTAATTTAAACATTGCTGTCTCCAGAAACGCAACCGGCTCTCTGTATAGGCCTCTCATAACAGGCTCACAGGTCGCTCTGTTAGAGGTCTCGCTGCACTGACATCTGTGGAGGATCCTCACTTGGATTCAACTGCTCCTGGGTTGGCAACGATCCACTCAACCAGATGCAAGGCTGCCTCCCAGGTCCGTAGTCCTGTGGTACCACCAGCTACGAGTGAGGTAGACTCCCTCAGCACCACCGGACTACCCTCACACTAGAAGGAAGAAGGCACAAGAACATAACATACAACAAGATGGAGATGCCTCATAGTGCAAAGACAGGTATATACCAGTACAGTGAAACCCCTTATAAAGGAGACCCTGAATTGAGGACAACTCTCTAATGAGGACAGTGCCTACTGTCCTGGCTACGTTGGGATGTGTACAAACTACCTCTGAAAAAAGGCACCTCTCTAGTCAGGACACTTAGGCCTGTCCCAAACTGTCCCAAAGGTGTCCGAAATAGAGAGGTCTCACTGTGCTGTTAGTCACACATATACACTGGCTGACTGTGTATGATGTGTGCATTCTACCACATTAGTACAGTGCATACATAAATGCACCAACTCACCAGGAAGTAACTACGGTAACAGGGCTCATCTCCAGGGTCATCCCCCCATAGCATCATTTCTGCATACATTTCATAGATCTTTCCTGACACCTCCCAACTGTGGTCCTCACACTACACAGACATATAGATATACTCACTACACTACACATACGCACACAGAATTAACAAAACGAAGTGAATACACATCTTCCGGAGTACCAGGCAAGCAAGACCTAGATAATTATTATAAATAGCATAGACATAATTATACTACTATACATATGCACGAAGATGCCT
Source organism: Ianthella basta (assembly GCA_964019415.1). Lineage (NCBI taxonomy): Eukaryota > Metazoa > Porifera > Demospongiae > Verongiida > Ianthellidae > Ianthella > Ianthella basta. The sequence goes on from OZ025882.1 coordinate 1,632,215, forward strand.
CACACACCGTCTGTATGACATTCCTCAGGAAGGTCTTTTGATATCTTTTGGAAGGAGGGTACCTCCGTGACTGTGCCGACAATAAAACGTCTGACAGCAACAAATCCTGATCTTCCGCTGACAACTTCGGCTGAGGAGGCAGAAACGCTGTGTTACACCATACATCTGCAAACGGATGAGCAGCTAACTGTACCATTTGTTTGCCTTTCCCCCAATTCAGTTCTTTCCATCGCACCATGCTGAGGAACTGCCAGAGTAAGGTTCGCACCGAATGGCCGTCCATTTTTACAGCTATTGCGTAACCTTGCGGGGCTAGAGAGCAGCCATCTTGCTTTCTGTCCAAGTGAAGGAGAAGAAAGCGTTCCAATCCAAAGTACACAGGGCGGACATGTATGTTTTATGGGTAGTGAAGCGTTGATATATGTTTTATTTATATGTTTGATGGTTTTGTTGCCGGTTTAGGCCTTTCAGGAGAAGTCGCAGTCGGTCGCCGCCCAAACGGAGGCGCCCTGCTTCTCCAAGTCCTCAGAGAGGTCGCAGGCGAAGGAGGCCATCTTCAGGGTTAGTACATTCTGTGAGAGATTCACACCAGGAGTACAACGTTAGGCTCTGTTGCAGTGCCGTCATACCCAATCGGTTCATATAGCTAGCTATTAGCAGCTAAGTGTACGTGCAATACTATAGCGGGGAGAGGAGTATCTTTGTCATTGATTGAGCCCCCTCTATGTTTATTACATATCATTCATTGGATTACAGCCTATATATCGATTTGATTTTTTAGTTTCTATTCTCCCATGAGACGGCACAGTGCATCCCTCTCCTCTCTTCTGATACTTAACACTTCTTCTAATCACCAATGCCACCGACTCTGCTAACATTACGGGTTCATCTGTGCAGTCAGTTCCTCCACAGCCAGTGTTCTATCTGGGTTAACATTGGGAGAGCAAGGAAAGGGAAGGGTTTCTTCTATGTGGTGACAAGTATTGTGGGGCAGTAAAGACAATAACATAGTTGGTTGTCATCGCCCTGACCAACTATGGTCGGCAGAATTACCACCCCTTGTCCCCCCCCCCCCCCCCCTCCCCCACTGCTACAGGTCCTCCAGTGGTAGTGGTTCACGGAGCAGCAGTGCCTCTGGCTCAGGAAGCTCTGGCAGTGGAAGTCGCTCCTCCAGTACAGGATCATCGTCTTCCGGGTCTTCCTCGAGGTCCTCTCGTTCCAGGAGTCGTTCACTGGAAAGGAGGCCTGCAAATGCTAAGGAGAAGGTGGATGGCCCAGGTGGGGAAAAAAGGGTGTCTGGAAGACCATCACCACCACAACGAAGGAGAAGATCAGGGAGTAGGCGAAGTTCTGGAAGATCTCCCTCACCTAGGGTAAGAAGGCGACTACCGCCATCACCACGGCAACGAAGACGTTCACCATTAAGGTCACCACGACGACCAAGACGTCCAGCATCTCGATCACCGAGACGACCTCGGCGCTCAGGATCGAGGTCACCAAGACGACTGCGACGGTCGGCATCCAGGTCACCAAGACGACTGCGACGGTCAGCATCCAGGTCACCAAGGCGACCTCGGCGCTCGGCATCCAGATCACCAAGGCGACCTCGGCGCTCGGCATCCAGGTCACCAAGGCGATTTCGGCGCTCTGTATCCAGGTCACCAAGACGACCACAGCGCTTAGCATCCAAATCGCCAAGGCGACTGCGACGCTCAGCCTCTGGTTCACCAAAGCAACCACGGCGCTCAGCTTCTGGCTCACCAATGCAGTCACAGGAAGTAGGATCTGGGTCACCACAGCAACCACATCATTCAAGGTCAAAGTCACCACGGCAACCACAATATTCTGCGTCCAAATCGCCCCAGCCACGTAAGCGCTCTGTGTCAGATTCTCCAGTCCGAAGTAGAACTGTCTCACGCAGCCCTCCTCGTCGCAAGAAGTCACCATCTCCAGAAGTCAACAAAGTCGTCGTGTCCCGACTGACTCGAAACGTAACCAAGGAGCATGTTGAGGAGATATTTGGAAACTACGGAGAGATCAGTTCTGTGAACTTCCCCATCGATCGAATATCGGAGCTGCCCGTTGGCTATGCCTATGTCGAGTATAAATTGGGTCGGGACGCTAATGATGCAATAAAGTACATGGACAGTGGCTGGCTTGATGGCCAACAGATAACTTGCAAGCTTGTTCTTCCTCCAAGGCCATTGAGAGCTCCAGTTAACAGTCGCCCTGGAAGATCACCACCACGCAGGAGGTTGTCCCCGCAAGGCAGATGGCGCTTTCCAAGGCGGTCATCTCCATCATACCGCCGAAGGTCTCCCATCAGGAGGAGATCCCCGATGAGACGGTCACCTATCAGGAGATCCCCAATAAGACGATCACCCTTCAGAAGATCCCCTCCAGGAAGGAGGTCTCCGCCAAGGAGGAGGAGGTCACGCACGAGATCTAGATCCCCACAACGCAGTCCCAGAAGAAGATATTCAAGGTCCAGCTCCAGCTCCTCTTAAAGCATGTTGTAGGGACCAGTTACTGGTCCACTGACAATAGCATTAACTGGTCTTTCACATGTACCTCCCTTGTAAACGGCTGTGATTAATGTCTTTTATCAGGAAGTTAATACAATGAATCCTGCTAAGACAGCTGCCTGCAGGCAATTATTGGCGACCTTTATGGAGAGGTGGCTGCTCACAGAAATAGATTGCTGTGTTTTAGTGATATTTGAGGCAAAGGGAGGATGGTTGTTTTAGGGAGGTGGATGCCTTACACAGTGCCCATCGTAGACAGGGTTTACTGTACATTCACCGGTGAGGGGTATACATGTCCCATATACAAATACGCATACGTACGTAAGAAGTTGAAGGAGTGCATATCTTACGTACACTAATTCGGAGAGAGTGGGACTTGCTATATACAGCCTCAAGCTTAAGCATCCACTGTATAGGAGCTATGAACTATTCAGCCAGGTTTACATGGCTTCAGTTGATACTGTAAAAGTGGACCCCTGAACACCCAGATTTCACTTTGGGGCCAACTGTGTGCCTGTCTGTACGCCTGTGTGTCAAGCTCAGAACAAGGCACACATTTCCCCATTTAGTATAGTTACAGTAGCCATGTATATGTACAGTACCTGGTGGTAGATAAACAGAAGAGTATTGGCAATATGGATGGCTGTAGCTCCAAGAAAGGTTTCAAACTGTCTATGCATGCCATTTCATGCACACTGCAAATATGGTTGCATGTGGTGGGGACTGAGTCTGCTAGCACTGTTATTGTAAAGTGCAGCGTTTGAATTTGACCAATCAAAACGACATTGTACAAGTCACATGCTTGCATAAAATTAATGTGTATATATCAAGAATGAGTGCCCTTCACACTACAAACAACTGTACAAACTTCACAGGATGGAGAAATAGAGAGACCTAGCTATGTTTCAAGGTCCACTATCTTCTCTGGATTTATCTCTATCTGTCTCAAAATCTTATTCACTGCACATCTGGCTGTTTCTACCATGAGTAAGTTCCTGTTGCTCTTCCCCTCACTTGACGTAGAGGGAGAACTACCGTCACTCAGTTTCTTGTGGAGAGCTTCCAGGGTTTCTGCTATTCTCTCAAAATGGTTATAACAAAGTTGGCACGTATAGTGGTCTTTGCTGGAGGTCCTTAGCATCCCTGCAGTGATTAATCACAGCAACACAGACAGTAATCACAAAACATTGTTGCAACAAGCATACACACCAAATGACATTCTCAACAGCCTAATCTGCAATCCAGCTTTTCACCTTCTCACCCACCCACACACCCACCCAACATATGCAAACACGCATGGATGCATGGAAATCTAGTTACATTGTATATGCAACCCATGACTGACCTGCCTTGTACTGATCCAAGACAGCCATGTTTGCCATGGAGACAGCCTCAATAACCTCACACACCACAGAACAGGCGTGTTCCTTTCCCCTGTAAGGGAGGCACACAGAACAACACTTCAGTCAGAGCCCAGTGTATGAATGACTACTCCGTCTTGCCATACGCACGTACGTACTATAAATCCCTCACCGTCCCAAAATGATGGTAGGCCACCACACACACAAATGTGTTGAATTGGCTAGGGTGCGCACACACACACACACACACACACACACACACACACACACATACACACACACACACACACACACACACACACACACACACACACACACACACACACACACACACACACACACACACACAGCACAGATATTACTGTTTGACGAGCTGCAAACACACAAAGAACCGGCCACTACTGCTATCGATACTAATCAGTGCTACTGTACCATATCAATGTGCACTGTACGTAGCTCACCGAATGAGTGCAACTTCGCTGAGTAGTGTGTTCAAGCGTGGCAACAAAGACAAGCATCTCTCAAGGGTGAAATAGATCTCCCTGCGCCATACGAATATGCAGCAAGAAAGGCAATAAACGTTACAGGTGCAACACTCCCACACTCTCATCCATAGTATGGATAAGTAACAGAAGCACACCCACCCATAACATATACAATTCTTAGTCTCGCATAGTTGACTGTAGCATCTGAACAAAACGGCAGTCGGCTAAGTGAAACTACACACCTACGTATACACCCCACATCTCACTTGCTCGCCAAGAGCACTTCTAGAGCTGATACAAACAAGACCTGTTTCTCTTCTCCGTCCAGCTCACATGGAGGAGATGGGAGACCGCCTTTCCATGTGGACAAAAGCATGGAGGACAGGTACTCGGGCATCACCTGAAAGTCACATTACAGTCACATGACGGTCACATGACAGTCACATGCAATTACTGATTGACTGAATTTACACACAACTAAAAAACTAAGCCACAATCATGACAGAAGCTAAAGTCATAACACAGAGTTTTGCAAAATGGTTGCCGCAAACATCATCGTGACTCACCTTTGAACTTTGACCTCATACATTGGGGCACGCAATAAGGAGCAATTAGCTTGTATTGCGTCGCAGAAGGAGATGCCGTGTGAATACTCTAAAGATCTCAAATGGAGGATCGCATGGAGTTGCTTCTACAGGAACTGGTTGCATTGGCACCGCTTGTGGACATCTTTAAGCCTGACAGCTAACTGCCAAAAGTGGGTTCAAAGTTCAAAGGGTTCAAAGCCTGACAGCTAACCACTGAAAGTGGGTTCAAAGTTCAAAGGGTTCAAAGCCTGACAGCTAACCACTGAAAGTGGGTTCAAACTTCAGAGGTGAGTCGTGTGAGTGAGTCAAATGACGTTCGCAATAACCATTTTGCAAACCCTGTACTATACATCATTCGCATTTGCATCTTCAGGTGTGTGGAATGAGACTGACCTTTGACCTTTGATGTAATCTGGCAGCCATATCCACAGCATCAGTGGTAAGGTCTTCAATAAAGCTGGAATTCTGCACAAATATATATATAGGGAGGAGGGGGGAAGGGGGGGGGGGGAAGAAATTAACTTAAAATACAGAATGTAGACAAATATGCAGCGAGTACAATCAATTGTACATACTCATGGTTCATTGCTTTATAATACGTGATATGGCATATAGCCATTTAATTATTTGGATTGATGGGATTCAATAATCAGCCATGTCAATATCATGGGACTGATGATTAACATGTCTTACGATTGTCAGTGCCCGAGAATATTAAATCTATCTATCTATATATCTAGAATATTACACTTTAATCACAACTGGAACAGGATGAGACAGCAATGAGCACACCACACACACACACACACACACACACATGCGCACACACACACACGCACACACAGTGGGCCCTTACCAGGCTCAGTAACTGTTCCTCTTTGTCCTGATACAGAGCACAGGGCACCACGCACGGGGATCCTTCCCTCCATCTACCCTTTCTTAACGTATCCAGCGCCACTTCATCCTCAGGTGAAGGGAAATCCGGCGGTGTGTCACTGTGTCTGTTCACGTCACCCATGTCATCAGGGATGTCACTACAAGGTGACATCGCTTTGGCCTTGTCATCAATGACTGAACTGTTGTGAGCCTCATCTGGTACAACTGGGTGGATAGGTGACGTCACAGTCTCCTCACTGCAGCACCCACTGGGACAAGCGGCCCCTGTGCTTGCCCCCTCAGTGCTACCCACTCTCTCAGACAGCCTTCTGCCACCACTGTCGACCTCTGCTGTAGGCTGTTCGCCATGACTACTACCATCTGCACCATGGCAACTGCAGTCCTTCATAGTAAACTGGCCACTACCTTTGGCATTGCAGTCTTTGATCATATCAAACTGTTTCAACAGGGCATCTTTGAAGGAGCCTAGGCTCAGCTCAGGATCAGCAGACGGAAAGGATTCATCCTCTTTTGTCTCCTGTTTTGAATAGCTTTCAACTTTTGGAACTGGCTTAGGGTCTTCCTCCAGTGGCTCTGCTGGAAAAATTCTGTCAAATGTGGAAGTCCGAAACTGCTTCACTTTAGTGTCTGGCTGTAAGACCGGGCTGGCAAGCAAGTCCAGGAGAGCTGTATCTGGATCTTCCTCATCTTCATCTTCTGACATGTCTCCTCCCATACTTCCAGACTGGAAACGAGAAGTTACATCCACTTCTGTTGCTGTTCTGTTCCTCTCAATTGCGTCACCTGTCTCATCCTCCTCAGTGACAACTGCCAAGTCCCTGGTAGTTGTCTGCTCATCACATCCCATCTTGTCCAATTCATGTGGCTTCTGTTCACCTCCTGCAGTTGGTGGCATCGGTGCAGTAGCCTTGGCACCCCGTTGCAAAGAAGTGGCAGTTGGTCTGCACAATCTCTGCAACCGTTTCGTCTCCTGCTCAGATAGCTCAAATTTTGATTGCTTGCCCCGCTTTCCAGAACCTTTCTTCGGCATTTCACCTGCATGGCCTCCAACTGTTACTGCTACAACAGTTCTTCCTCCCTTGCTGCCAGAGGGAGGCTGCGAGCTATCGATGATGTCTTGGAGCCGACTTGCCTTCATTGCTCCACCTCCAGCCTTGTACAGCACTGTCTTCGGCTCTGTGACAAGCTGGTCTCCTTCTGTAGAGTCATCACACATGGCAGTGGAGGAGCTGGGTGAAGTGGACTCCTCTGGAGCAACCTCCGTGTCCTTCCCGAGTGATGAAATGACATCAAAATCTGATGTGAGCGAGGTTTCAGCATCCTCTCTCCTTGAAATCAATTCATGCGTGGCATCGAAGTCCACCTCACCACCTTCCTCACCACCTTCCTCACCACCTTCCTCATCAGCATTAGCTGCTTCCTCCTCAGTTTCAGATTCGTCGCTCTCCTCCGCATCTGTGAAGCATGGGACCACAACAACCTCATCCCCACTTTTAGAAAGGTCACTTTCTCCTTCCAGGCTGACCTGTGTTAGTGGAATTGTGTTTCTTTGTGCTTCACGAAGCACAACGTTGACATTGAGGAATGATGCCGGAAGACTATCCTTCTTTAGGGAGGATTGACAGCCCAGAGAACTGGAAGGAGTCTGAAAACTGGACCTTGCATCTTCAAACTCGTCAGCTGTTGAGGGGAGAGAGGATGGGAGTGAGGGGCAGGCCTCCTCCTCCTTGTACTCCTGGTCATCTCGCTGCTGTATGCACAGCCTGGCGTCCTCTGAGGGCACTGACGGAAGTGCGGAATCATCAATCACATCAGGAAGAATGCAGATGCACGAGATCACATCATTCGATAGCACTTCAACCAAACACTGACCCAGAGCAGAATACCACATGTGGGTAGCATAGCTGTGCCCAAGGAACTCCAGCTCCCGATGGCGTACGACTTTCTGTAGGCGGCAGGCTGTACCCACGTGGGAGACCACTTGTGACCACTTGTGGGAGGGCGAGAACACGACTTGGGCCACGCTGTCCGTGGAGAGACGGCCCCTGGAGCAGGCAAGCCTGAAATGGCAGCGGCTGTACGATTCAAAGTCTGCTGCCTCGGGGGGACTGGCATGCAGCACAAACTTCTTAACAGTGAAAGAGACTGCGTCAAACACTACATCCAAACCCAAACGGAAGTAGTTGAAGAACACGTCACTTCTGTGACAGTTCACTTTCTGGCCCAGCGAAGTGGGTCCTTCAGGGAGGCGGAGGAACATCTCAGAATTGTCATATGTTCTATAGTAGTACGATTCGGGGGCGCCAAGTTCAGTAACAACTGACTGCATAGTGTCTCCAAAGAGCACCTGCCTCTGCCCATGGTAAGGGGCAGTGTGGGATTCGAGGGTGCTGCCGGGTGCCGACATGGGGGGCTGCTGGCTCACACAAATGCCCAATATCCGCCCATCGGAACCTGCAAGGGCCATGTGAACTAATGGTACGGCCTGGATTGGTGATGAGTGTGCAGCTCCACTCTTCTTCCCGGTTCCACCGCCACACAAGAGCGGCAGGAGAGGAGAGCTCCTCCCCGGAATCAGCTCAAGGCCAATAATGTAGCAATCCATGGGCAGCAGGTCTTGCAGTGAGGTAGGGATGAATGCTGGAGGTACCACCACGTTGGATGACGGGGTTGTGTCGTGTGTGAGAGTCAGCAAGACACCATTGCACATCACCTTCGAGACAAATTCTGCACCAGAAGATGAAGTGTTCCCTTGTCCAATGGTGCATGCCTCCAGTACCGTTAATCCAGTTGCACTGCAACGACTGCTGAGCGACTCCGGACGACCTCTAGAGGTAACCCAGGCTTGAAGCAGTCTAGCATCCTTACGATGGCGAGGGAAATCCCCCTCTTCTTCCTGTAGCTGAAGGATTCTTCCATTTGCGCCTGTGGGCGCATCTATGGTAACGGACACTGTGAGTGCTAGGTGATGAACTCCGTCGAAAGTGATGGCCCACTTGCTTCCATCCTCTAACAGACCAGCGACGATCACCGGCTGGAGGGGGTCGGTTGGACTGTGGACCTCCACCTGACGCCACAAAGGAATCCCAAATCCATTTGATTCCTCTTTAAACTGCTTCAGAGCAGAGTGGAGGGTTTGACCGATGTAAAAACTCCTTAACTGGAGCCCTGGTCTCAAAGCAAAACGCATCCCTTGAGCAACATGTACGGCGCCACGTGACCAAGTCCATAAATAGACAGTGGCGTAACGTCATTGCTTTGGCTAATCATCACGTGACAAGTTCCAGGAAAAACATGGCCGATACCAATGGGTGGGATTGTTAACGATGTCTCTCCGACTGGCCGTCTTCCTCGTTTATTGACTGTGTCAAGACTTAGTCGGGTACGGCAATTGCGAGTATCTTTGTTGTGTCTGTCTCAGTTGAATGAATGGCGAGAGAAGGTTAAGTGTTATTATTTGTGGTTTGTATGATGCACTTCACGACGGGTCAGTGTGCCAATCCGTAGCTTTTCTTCCCTTCCCCACTTTCTCCCTCTATTAGATCTCACCTGTGCAACACAGTCACTTCGTACTCTTTGTTTCCTTGTCGCCATTTTAAACCACTCTATGAATGCTCTGTTGTCTCAGTCGTCTTGTCCAACGCTATTCGTCTCCCTCCCTCCCTCCTTCTCCTAGTTAAGTGAGTGTGGGGTGCAGATATCTGGGCGTTGAGATGTAGGGTTTAAATTATGTGTACGTGTGTGTGTGTGTGTGTGTGTGTGTGTGTGAAACTGAGGGGCTACTGTAGGTAGTTGATTTACCCAGAAGTGTTGAATTGTTCGTATCAATTGTGATGCATTTCTTGATCATTTGACGTGCTAAGTGCATCTTTTACCGATTGCGTTGCAGCGTGTTGTTGGTGACTGTTGTCGATGAATGTGACTGTTGTCGATGAATGTGATGTTCAGGCACTGAGAAAGGCTTGCTGCTGTTGGTGGTGTTGTAGTGTGCACATCGTGTGTCTGTCTCTGCCTCCGTTTGTGCATTTCTGGTGCCACTCAGTGACTGTCACACGTGTTGCATCACCAGGCAGCTTCAACTGTTGTCACATGTATTGTGTCAACGTGGCGATTCGGTCACACATGTTGCGTCACCATACCACCTCGTGCAGTGTTTCGTAGTATAAATGTTTTATATCTCATTTAATGTGCTCCTTGTGGGGCGACATGCCACTAGCCCATCAAAGGGGTCAGGGTGCCAATCTAATAGCAGCCCAACCCCATAAGGTGTAGCGCTTGTCATGGTGTCACTCTGGTGCTAGCTCAAATTGGAATGCTTAATGGTGATATTGGACAAGTATGCCATTCCTGTCTGCTGGCAGGATGCAGTGAGGAGAAGCCCATCCTGTGTCACAATGTGGTTAAGTCCGTCAGGACCCCATGGACGTCTTAATGCACCTACCCTGTATCAGTTGTGTGCTTGCTATTTCAGTTTTTGCCTGTTCATGCACCAACTGTGCCGTGTTATCAATATGTAATGTGACCTGATGATAATGCTAATGGGTGTAGTACTGCCACCCCCTGGGTGTTTTGAAGAAACTATGAGGATTTGTGTGTTTGTCTTGTACATCGCATGGACGTATGTTCAACAGTTAACCTCTTAAAGGGCCTGTGGTGTGGTGTGCGTTTGGAGGTAGGGGTGGGGTGTGGGTGTGGGATGGATGGTGACTAGTTTGCTTGAGTGGTTGTATTACTGTGCCATCTGTCACTGTCTCTCTTCTTTTCCTCAGTTACTTACCTCTTAATCTGTCAAAGCAATACAGTAAGTAGCTTCACTGCTCACACACACACACACACACACACACACACACACACACACACACACACAGCTACATGCCATTGATGCATTCTGACTTCACCACACTGCTCTGCTGTATGCTATTCCCTCTGAACAGATCTGAAGAGAAGTCGTCAATACAATGAGCAAACACCAAGCTAGTTCAGCTGCCTCTTTCCACAACTCAACAAACAACAGACAGAATGGAAGTAAGGAAGGTTAGCTCAAACAGCTGTATCAAGTTGGGCTACGTGTAAGCAGCCCTGACACAACTCTGTGTGTGTGTGTGTGCGTGCATGTGTCTGTGTGTGTATGTATGTATGTATGTGTGTGTGTCTGTGTGTGTGTGTGTGTGTGTGTGTGTGTGTGTGTGTGTGTGTCTGTGTGTGTGTGTGTGTCTGTGTGTGTGTGTGTGTGTGTGTGTGTGTCTGTGTGTGTGTGTGTGTGTGTGTGTGTGTGTGTGTGTGTGTGTGTGTGTGTGTGTGTGTGTGTGTCTGTGTGTGTGTCTGTGTGTGTGTGTGGTGTGTGTATGTGAGGTATGTCTCCATGCCAATAAACACTGCATTAATCGCAGACGTTTTGTTAGTTGTCCTCACTGACCACAAGGCTTGACACACCATAACAGCTGCTGTAATGACCATAATGCACAATGAAGGGTCAATTGGTCAAGACATGAAACAGGAGCCCATAGGCTTCCACTGCTTACCAGCTAAATTAGCGCCTCAACCTGTGGTCTACCATACTACATGCCAATCATACCAAAGTCCCCTCCGGTGCACCTATCAGGAGAGCCTGTGGCAGTGTACTCTGTGCCCCTGCTCCTAGTCTGGGAGATTCTCCTGTGGCAGGCACTGGAGGCGGATACAGAGAGGCTCCATAGAGCAGTTCTGGTCACTACATGGAGTGGGGAAGCACTGTAGGCCTCTAATGAGTGTGTTGTCTCCAGTTTGGTGGTGTTTTGGAGCACCCACAGAAGCGTGTACTGTTTTGCCAGGTAAGAGACATACACCTGTGTGTGTTGTGGTGGTGGTGGTAACCTTAAGGTATCTAGAAGGCTCACTTGCTACTGAATGGTAGAGAGGTGTCCTTATTTCAGAGGTAGTTTGGCACACATTTCAATGTAGCTGGGACAGCAGGCACTTTCCTCATTAGAGAGGTGTCCTTATTTCAAAGGTAGTTTGGCACACATTTCAATGTAGCTGGGACAGCAGGCACTGTCCTCATTAGAGAGGTGTCCTTATTTCAGAGGTAGTTTGGCACACATTTCAATGTAGCTGGGACAGCAGGCACTCTCCTCATTAGAGAGGTGTCCTTATTTCAAAGGTAGTTTGGCACACATTTCAATGTAGCTGGGACAGCAGGCACTGTCCTCATTAGAGAGGTGTCCTTATTTCAGAGGTAGTTTGGCACACATTTCAATGTAGCTGGGACAGCAGGCACTCTCCTCATTAGAGAGGTGTCCTTATTTCAAAGGTAGTTTGGCACACATTTCAATGTAGCTGGGACAGCAGGCACTGTCCTCATTAGAGAGGTGTCCTTATTTCAGAGGTAGTTTGGCACACATTTCAATGTAGCTGGGACAGTAGGCACTCTCCTCATTAGAGAGGTGTCCTTAGTTAAGCTGTCCTGTATAAGGGATTCCAATGTCTACGTGTGATGTTGGACCACTCTATCACATTGCACAGTACATGCTAGCAATTCAGCGCACATCTCAGGAGAGGAGCTGTCTGCAGTGGTAGCCAACCGTTGCCCCCCCCACACACACACACCATTTGGAGGCTTGTGTCTGTCCCAAAGGCGTCTGAATGGAAAGATGTCATGTCACATGCAGACATACAAAACACTTCAGTCAATGGTCAAGTGCATGTGTGTCAGACCATTCTGCACATTGACACATTACACACTGCTACACCCCCGCCTTGATCAGACTACAGCTGGAATGTGCCAAACCAGTGGGTTGAGTGGTGCCTGCATTCCAGAAGATAGGCATTTGTGCCATGGACTGTGTGTGTGTGTGTGTGTGTGTGTGTGTGTGTGTGTGTGTGTGTGTGTGTGTGTGTGTGTGTGTGTGTGTGTGTGTGTGTGTGTGTGTGTGTGTGTGTGTGTGTGTGTGTGTGTGTGTGTGTGTGTGTGTGTGTGTGTGTGTGTGTGTGTGTGTGTGTGTGTGTGTGTGTGTGTGTGTGTGTGTGTGTGTGTGCGCGCGTGTGTGTGTTGGTGTTGTTGGGACTGTGTGTGTGTGTGTGTTGTTGTTGGGACTGTGTGTGTGTGTTGTTGGGACTGTGTGTGTGTGTGTTTGTTGTTGGGACTGTGTGTGTGTGTTTGTTGTTGGGAGTGTGTGTGTGTGTTGTTGGGAGTGTGTGTGTGTGTTGTTGGGAGTGTGTGTGTGTGTTGTTGGGAGTGTGTGTGTGTGTGTGTTTGTTGTTGGGACTGTGTGTGTGTGTGTGTTGTTGGGAGTGTGTGTGTGTGTGTAGGGATAGCAATCATAATGACTGAGCAGTTGATCTGAGTCCAACTGGAGGTGCATTGGTCGGAGCCCGTGTAGGATGAGTCAGTCTGGCCATCACCTGTAAGGGCACAGTGCGCAGCTGGTTGTGACCCCCAGGGTATGGGTTCAGGTGACTCCCTCCACCCCTGGACTAGTTGATGGAGTCAATCAAGGAGACCATGTACATGATCCTGTGTAGGAGTCAGTGGCTACGCAACAGCACTGAATAGGAGCTGTCCTCAAGAGTTGTAGTGGTGGTGTTGGGTTGTGTCAGGGACCGTAGACTGTGTCTGTGCAATAGCTGGAAGGTCGTGCCTGTGAGGCACGGACCTGGTGGGCTGGGCTAGAATGGGCACTGACCAGTTCCCATTTGTTGGGGTAGCTGTTTGTGTGATAGTGAATGTATGTGTGGTTGTATGATGTATCCTGTGGTTTATTAGGATGGGAGAAGTACACATGTATTTCTGTCTCTTAACTACTTTCACATGGTATGTTCTCAAGCACTGGTGCCGTGTGCTTGTCCTGTTCCCTTGTACTCTTGTAGGAAGTGGGGGCAATCTCTACATGGTGTTGTTTGCAGACTAGCGTCTGCCTTGAGGTTGCCTCCTAGGGTGTATGGCAGTGTGGTGGGTTCACTGCTCACCATGATTGTTATTATAATGAGCTTCTTTTAACAATGTACTAGGGTGGGTGTGCACTTGCTTGTGTGCTGTTTGTGTTAACTTAAGTGACACCATTGTGGACACATCAATTGATATGTGTTCCTGTGTGTAGGTACATGAATGACGCCATTATTGTGTGTTGAGTACAGAGTTTTCAAAGCTTTTTCAGCCAATATGTTAAACCCAGCCCTAATATGTACACACACACACGCACGCACTCACACAAACACACGCACACACACACACACACACACACACACCGCACACACGCACGCACACACACACGCATGCACACACGCACACACACATCTGATCTACCTCATAACCTGTTGCAGGTTCAACGGATGTGGGCAAATCAGCGTGGACGCTGCCTGACGCAATGAACAGCCAAGGGAACCTGTCTCAGGAGATTGCTGATGCGTTTGCAAATATGGAAGTGCAGAAGTCACTCTCCTTCACTCATCCTGGCAGTCCACATCAGCAGACTGCCATCTTGCACGAACAGGGTCTTCTGAATGGTGTTCCGGGGCTGACGGACAGAGTTGGTGCTGATCTTGACCACGAGCTGAGCAGGGATGAAACATTGTACCAGGACTTTACTTCGCAGAATGCACCATCCAGTGAAGGGCCTGCTCCTCTTCAGTTCACAGATAAATTGCAAAGGAAGGAGGGAACACCAGAGAGCCATGGCAACCGTTTGACTAGTCCACCCCGTCAGCACCTCCATCAAAATCAGCAACAGCAGCCTATAATGACAGCTGAGAAGGCTCTGGGTCGTGGTAGTTCCACTCCATCCGGCTTCAATGCCATTGGATCTCAACCTCGCAAGCATAATCAGTGGCACGGAGGTGGTCGGCTGCATAACATTGCTGGTGCAGGAAGAGGGCTTAACAGTCAGCTGAAGGCGGGAACAGGCGGAGGCATTGGGAACAAAGTGTATCAGAATAGAACTACTGTCAACAGTAGTGTAGTGGGCGGGACCAAGAAAGGCCCCGGGAACAACCCCAATAGTGGGAGTGTACAACAGAGGAATGCAGCTGGAAATGTGCGCCGAAAGGCAAAGAATATTGTGGTGCCACCACTAGAAGACACTTCTTCATCATCACTACAGGCTGAACCATCTGGTTGGGGGGATCTCCCTAGCCCAAAGCCTGTGAACGTAGACACAGGAACATCAGCATGGGGGGCACCCCCCAGTGACTTGGGGAAATTCCCTAAGGACATCCACTCTGGTGCAGGTTGGGGTGAGAAAGGCTCTTGGAGAAGTCAGCAGGGAGGGAGGGATGAGGGAGACAGTACTGGGACCCAAGCTGCTGGATGGCATGGGACGAGGACAGGTTGGGGCAGTGGAAAGGTGAGGTAGTACTGTATGCATGTTCGTATAATTATTATTGTTGACTATTATTATATACGTATATTATTTGTATTGTATGTATGTATGTTTGTATGTATGTATGTATGTACATATGTATGTATGTACATAATTATATGTGTGTATGTATTAGAGTTGCACTGATATAGGTTTTAACCGATTATCCGATTTCCGATTTTTAAGTGCCGATACCGATCCGATATTCCGATTTTTGCTTCACAATGTGTACCTTGGTTCTATGATCTATTGCCTGAAGCCCTGGTCCTCAACCACAGAGAACGGCTGACAATAATCGAGTGCAATCATCTCACCAGTTCTCCCGTGAATATGCTGTGTGCGCGCATCACTAATACAGCTTAGCCTACAGATTCATATGCGATCTTCACTTTCAGGCTCGAAGCGATATTTGCCAGAAAGGCGCTGGACTGCACCTCAACTATTTTGTTGAAACTCTCTGTGTAGTTGAGTGTGCTTGTCCTTCAGATGCTGCACCAAATTCGTATAATCGGCCCATAATATAACTCGCGCACGCAATTCCTACCGCTGCGCAGATTCCTTCTTGTTGCAGGCCTGGCACACTACGAAGTTGAGGTCCTTGTCGACAGCGAAGTAGTCCCATGCTGGTGAATCTTTCTTCCTGGCGATTCTATGCGCCGCAGACCCAGAACAAACCAACGGCAAACGCTGCAACAACGTAACCACTCGACATAACACTTTACTCGCAAACGTCACGTGCTCGAGGTGACATAATCGGTAGAGGTCGAAGGAAAAAACCGATTCCCGATAAGGTTACAGAGACCCAATATTGGCCGATACCGATTGCTGATCCGATTATCAGTGCAACTTTAATGTATGTATGTATGTATGTATGCATGTATGTACATATATGTGTATGTATGTATGCATGTATGTACATATATGTGTGTATGTATGTATGTATGTACATATGTGCTCCTATCCCTTCTGTTCCCTTTCCTTCACCCTTTCCCTCACCTCCTCTTCTGTTCTTTCTGGTTTCTTCTCCTCCCCCTGTCCTATTCACCTCTTCCTTTCCACTCCATTCCTGTAGATGGCAGCTGATGCACAGGTAGCCAAACTGATGGAAATGGGTTTCGATAGAGAGGACGTTGTCAAGGCCCTTGACACCAACAATCTCAACTTTGACAGCGCCTTAGGTGAGGGAGTAATCTCACCTGTGCTCAACCACATGGTGGTGTAGTAGTGAGTATGTATGTACGTAGGTGCATGTTCAAAGCTACCTCATGTCCTCCACTACGTATATAGTATCACGTTTAGACCCTTCTGCGTCGCTGCTTGCATCTTTAGGTGACCTGTTGGCGAGCAATGTAGAGGACTGTGTGATGCCTACTGAACCATCCACTTCCACCCAAACAGCCATGACCAACTCCACCTTTGCGACTGCCGCTAACTCTCTAGTGCCCCATCACGCGACTGCCAGCAGCAATGGGAGGAAACAGCCACAGACCACCTTCTTCCCGAACAGGACCCAGCCTCCTGCTCCGGTACTTCAGGGGCTACCCAGCACTAACAATGTTGGGACGCAGGCAGCATGGCCAACAGCCCTCGCCACTCAACCCGGCGTGCTGGCACTGAGGAACCCGGTGGGGCTGCCACAGACACAGCTTCCTGCTCCCAACAACGCAAAGATACGCAACCAGCTCATTCAGCAACAGCAGCTGAACCAGCAGATGGCCTTGCTGCAGCTGCAGCTCTCCCGCATGCCAGCTCCAGTTGCCAACATCCGCCTGCAGATAGCACACTTCCAGGTCCTTAGCCAACAACTAGCGCAGCAGCAGCAGCAGCTGAAGGGCATGGTACCCACTCAGCAGATCATTGGCCAGCAGCAACAGCTAACCCAGCAACTGTTCCAGGTGAGCCAGATCATTCAGCATTTGCAGCAACAGTTGATGGTAGCCTTGAAGCAGCACCCCAGTGCTATGAAGGGGGTGGCCCTTGCTCCAGGGGTCAACCCGACCCTGGCGCAGCAAGCTGCTGTTCAAGGCTTACTTGCAGCTGGTCAGCAGCAGGTGGGTGGGGTTAACAGTGCCACACCTCTTAAGCTCGGCTCAGGCCCTCTAGTGAGTGCTGCCAGGACAGTGCCACTGCAGCAACCTAGCTTGCTCCCAACTCAGCTTAGCCTCCCTCAGAAAGACAGCAGAGCTTCCATTGGAGCTGTGGCAGAGAGTACCACAGCCACTGCTGCAGCCAAAATGCAGCCCAATCGCTCCCTGTCAGCTCCGTCTGCTCCCACTGTGCCTGAGAGCAACAGCAAGAGAACGCTGCCGAAAATTGATGCCCGCTTCTTCCCGGACACCATTCCCGAATTCCAGCCTGGCAAGCCGTGGCAGCCTCGACCGAAACCAACAGAACCGGCTCAGGTGTATGGCAATGGTACATCCACAGCACCTGCTTTGGATGGCACTACCAAGACCAGCACAAGCATTGCTGCAGTCTCCTCTGTAGTGCAGCCAAAGAAGCTCTCTGCAGAGGCCAGGCCCTTCACACTTCAAAAGTGGAGCACTGCAGCTTTCACAGATGAGACAGAAGTCCACAAAATGAGTGAGTCTTCCTCACCCTCTGCCTCCTCCGAAGCATCACCTGCATCCCAAGCTCCTGCGACTACCAAGCGCCCCCAGCAGTTGACCTTCACGGATGATGACATCCTTGGCCCGTCTGTCCCAAGCTATGGACTCAGCACAACACCACTCACATCCATGTGGAGCATGTCTTCACGGCAGAGAATGAGCGGCCAGATCACTGATGCCAGTCAGACACAGAGCTCACAGGCCAGCAACGCAATGTCCCCTTTACCTCTCTCCCTCCCCTCCATGGAAGATGCAAACCCCCTCCTCTCACCTCCGCCGTCAGATAAGTTGCACCTGAAGGACGTGCCCAATATAGGACTCTGGAATCACGAGGGTCTTGCTCGTGGCAAGATTCACAGTCCTGAGCTTTCCTTTACGGATTGGCAGGCAGGGAAGAAAGCTCACCTCACTGTCTTCAAGCTGCCGACCAACCCACCATCAGCTTGGCTCCTAGTTAAAGGGCTTCCTGTGGGGGTAAGTACATATTGTGTACATACACATACAGTATCCCATTATGAACTCACTTTATGGGGTTGAGGTGGTGCATTTTTGAAGGAGTTCTTGAACACAATGGGTAGACTGGCGGTATGGCAGTGTGTGTCAGTGGTCTCTTTTGAGGATTTGTTGTAGTAGAGTGAACTAATCTTCTTGAGTCGATACTTACATATGTTGCTTTCCTTTGCCCTTTCCCTCTGTGTGTGTTTAGGTGGAGCAAGATGAGGTAAAAGCCACCTGCTCTGAGTATGGTGAGCCACGCAGCTTCTTCTTCAACAAAGCGGAATCTTCAGCCCTTATCCAGTACCAGAATAAGGAGCAGGCAATGCACGCAAAGACAGGGCTGGACAAGACGCTCCTCAATGGACTGTGTGTCTCAACGGATTTTGCCTCCGATGTTGACATTGAGAGATTCTTTGATAGCTGTAGTGGTCGCAACTCTCCAAGCTCTGTACCCACATTTGGACCGCTCGAAGGAGTAGAACCCACTGGCGTTGTCTCCCCCTCTGCCCTTCTCTATCCAGAAGACAGTGTGTCCAGTCACACACCTGGGCATACACCTGTCTCACCCATAACACAGGTTGCCAATGGCAACAACCCTCCCACTGAACTGCCAGTAGGTCTGACAAGCGAAGAAGGCCAGCCGTCCAAGTGGGATGGCCCCCCTATTGACATTCCCAAGTCCCAAGTTTCACAGTTGTGGTCCACGGGGGACTATAATTCATTGATTGGCTATAACACAGCCACTCCCACCACACCAGATGCAGAGGAATGGAACCACATCAGTTCCAGCCCGTCTCTAACTAAATTCCTCCCCGGTGGCTTGTTTTAAGCTGATGCATCCCCAACTCTTTCGCTCTCTCTTTCACAAGTTGGAATGTAGTTGTTTACTTGTTTGTTTGTTTGTTTGTAAATCTGTGTCAGTTTATACAATTGTGTTCCATTTTTGCAAGTGTGTCTTGGATTCACTGCCCCACAAGTGGTAATCTTTGCTCTAAGTTTGTTGCCATGTATTTATATATAGTTTTGTATTGCATTTGACTGGCTGGCTGTATTCAGCGTCACTTTCACCCAGTTATTTTACTACTGTGCTTATTTTTGTCTCCAAAAGACTTTTGCTTGATATTTTCTGCTATTTGTAGCTCCACTTGCATTGTTGGCAACAGTGTGTGTATGTGCTTATGTGCATACACAGTGAATTGGACATTGGCTTTTGGTTTATTATGGTATTTTTGTAGTGTTCACTTTAACTTAGTTTTGTACGCAGTATATGCTATACAGCTTGTATTGAAGTTTTCACATTTTTGTACTCCACCTCCAACAGAACATTGGTTGCTGTGTGTGTCAGGTTTTTTGTGTGGAGAACTTTGCGGTAGCTACCTTGGTATGTGCCACTTATAATTCTATTGTTGTATCCTTTCTGACGTGTTCTGTGTGTAGAACAACTAACTCAGCTGCTTCAGACCTTTTGTCCATTACTGTTTGCAAGGTGTATACATATTCGTAGGCCTATATGCTGTGTTAAGTGTGTGTGTGTGTGTGTTGTCACTTTTGTACGTACTATATTATATGGATTCAGGGCTCATTGGTATTGAGCAACATTAAATGAATCGGCTCATTTGTACGTATGTGCATGCATATGATGGGGGCGTATACTGCAAAATGGAACAGACTGTGCATGGCCTGCATGAAACAGTTTGGCCTTTGCATGTGGGAGATTCTGTAAAATTGTACTATTGGCATGCAGGAAGTCATTATAGTGTTAGTTCAACTTGTAATGAGGCGTGGAGATGCCTGCTGTGAAACGATGCAAGCTGCGTGCATGGCATGCAAAAACAAATTGTTTGACACTTGGTTGTTGGGCTAGCTTACAGGTGTGACTTCATGTTGAATTACAATCATTGCATTTTGTATACAGGGATAAAATCTCTCCTACTGTATGTGCCATCATAACAGCTACAGCCAGCTATCATATAAACACTATGATGTAAAGCATTTGCTTAACAAAACATGTATCATAAGGTTACTCTCTATGCTTGTGTTGTTGTTGTATCTGCACCAAAATAGCCATAAACACTAGCTATTCACTTCAGAGGAATGATGGGTATGTCGCTGAATATGAAGCGGTAGGCAATGGAGGCAAGCAGACAGCCCAGTCCAGGCCCAATCCAGTAGACGTAGTGGTTCAGCCAGTCATTGCTAACAGCGGCAGGGCCGAAGCTGCGAGCCGGGTTCATGGAAGCACCAGTGGTGTGGAACCTGCACGAGTGCAGTACAGGTGTGTAGGTGATTCGAATGCACACACACACACACACACACACACACACACACACACACACACACACACACACACACACACACCTACCCTGCAAAAATGCAAGCAGAAATGGTCAGACCAATGTTGAGAGATGCTATCTGCTTGAAATCCGAGCCCTTATCCATGGCTGAGCTTATGATGGTGAACACTAGAACGGCAGTGAGTATCATTTCAACCATTATGCCCATACCAGGTGTAATGCCAGGAGCAAGCGCATGCACCCCAGTCTTAACATAGGATGAACCCAACACCTGCAGGTAGCAAACAGAGAGGCAGTCAAAGAAGGAGGAGGAGGGGTGGAAGGAGCACAAGGCAATGGTGAATATTGTACGTGTTTGCTGTAATACTTTTTACATGCAACACACATACCAGGACTAGCAGGGAGCCACAGAGGGAGCCAGCAAGCTGTGAAATAATGTACAAGAAGGCCGCAAGGACGTTGATCTTCCCAGCAATGAAAGCACCGGTAGTCACAGCTGGATTGAAATGACCACCGCTGCAGGTGGGGAATGGACGAAGACAGAGAATGGTCAAAATAAAGAGAAATCACATGCAGTTGTGGCCATTCCCAAGTACCCAAGGTAGAGAGTTTGGGCAGCATCCCATCTGTCCCTTCCAAAGTAGCAAAATGAAAGGGCATGAGCCTAGATCATGCAGGCAACCATATGTGAAGCCAGAGAGGTGTAGTAATCTCAAGTCAAAACACTTAAATGTTGGACAGTCAGCAAGCAAATTTGGGGGCAAGTGAGTGCAAATACAATACCTTTTAGCTTGCCTTAGAGAGCATTTGACCTGGGCTTATTCAAAAACTACTTCGTTTTCTCTTTCACGATAACGATTATGAACCAGCCCCCAGGCATGTACGCACACGCCAAAGTAACAAAAACACAAAACAACAAAATACAACACGACTGCTAACAGCACATGCATCACCTACCTGATGTGCCCAAAGGATGCCACCATTGCCATGATGGCCAGTCCATGTCCCAGGGCCACTGTCGTGACCGAAGAGGGAGTGGTGTCGTAGTTGTGGTTCGGGTCGGTGTCGGTGTCGCGAGTGCTGCTCACACCGATGAACACAAATAGGGCGGTGCCAAAGAATTCCCCCAAGCAGCGACGGATCAACTCCAGGTAGAAAAATTTGGACTTGTACCACTTTGGCTTAGATGAACTACTGCGTAAGAGAGGCTTGGTTTCGATGTCAAGCTGTCCCGGCATGTTGTTGCCGCTAGTGGAATGATAGCCGCAAGCAATCACGTGACCACTTTACTCTTCTAGCCACAGTGGCAATGGCGCCTTCTTGGCGGATTCGTAAACCGTTTCCCTCCAAAACATTGCAAAGGCGGGACGCCAGGAGGTTTAAAGCAAGTACAGCTCGCTTCAGCTGCGACTCTAAAGTGCACTGGGAGAATAGAGAGATATGGCGAATTTTGGCAGTTTCTGGGAGCAAGGACAAATCGAAACGAGTCGTCCTGAAGACAAGTCCGCCGCCTTCCAACAGGACGACAGGTTTACAAGGACGGCACTTAAAACTCTCTCTCCACATCAGTCGAATGCAGTGAGCTCATACGTTGTCTAGTTGCACTTGTACGCAAGTCACCACAAGGACACCTGACCACCTATGCACTTCAACGTACACTCAATCATTAAATGGTAGCTCTTTTGCTGTCTTTGCTCTAATGTTACTGCAATTCTCTCCTCCATCAGGCGGTCGTAGGCATTGTGCTGGCCAAGCATGGAGTGCGCTCCTTCCCAGACAAGAAGAGTGAGCCAGCACCCTGCCAAGCCATGGCATCAGTCCTTTAATACACACACACCTAGAGATGGATAATGCAACCTATGGCAGCACAACCCACACTGTACACAGTATTTCACCAACCAGTTTTTGTGTCATGTACCCAACACTACCTCTTGCTGCTGCAACAGTTGCTGCACACGCAGTTTGTTTAGCTGGCACCACTGACCACAGACAAATGTGTAATATAAACCAGATGATATACTGTAAGCACATTAGGGGGATTGCCTCACCACCACAATCCCCTCCATATTACCTCAAACTGTTGACACTTAATTAAGAGCAACAATGTGGATAGGGCATGAAGGATTGTGCAGGCGCTGAGTCCAACAAGGACAATGATCTTCCCCCACGGTCAGATGTCTGCAGCTGCAATTACTCTCTTTTTATCTGTTCCTTGCACAGACCCGGGCAGCATGCTCTGGAAGCTGATGTTCACCATCCGGGACTCTCCCTCGGACTATGCCAATGTGGTGTGCTGGGGCTCAGAGGGGTACATCCCTGCACTAAATGACTCCTTCCGCATCAATGACGTAGTAGAGATCAAGAACCCCAGTATTCAGACCAAGGGACCACTGGATGACAAGTGGCGACCAACCACCAGCAGGTTTGCTTGGTGGGGGTGTGTTTTGGGAGGGGCAGAGATCGAGTAGTCTCGTCTCCAGCCTCCTACTGAGCACAATTTGTAATGAGTCAGGAGCCATTGAATCACAGTCAGAAGTGGGCTGGAGATGAGACTGGAGACCATGAATGATTGCACCCTACTGTGTGTGCTGTGTACAGTTTTACATGGTTACTTTTACTGTTCACTGGCTGCATAGTGTGTAGTGGTAAGCAGTCGTTGCCTCACTTGATGCAATGCACTGTGGTGTTCTAACTGGTTGCACTTGAGTAGCTGCTTGCACCGTGGCAGTTATATTGACTAGCACAGAGACACCACTCCCCCACCCCTCCATACACCCCTTCCTCCACCTCCACCCCTCCATCTACCCCTCCTTCCACCCCCACCCCTCCATCCACCCCCACCCCTCTCTCCACCCCCACCCCTCTCTCCTCCCCACCCCTCCATCCACCCCCCCACTCTCCTTGCCTCACTGTAGCCCTCTGCAGCTGGTGCTAAGTGAGAGGTATTCATCTCTGTCTCGCTACAACGGTTGGGACTACGATGACTTTGTCACTTTGGCTCACATTCCCATTCGGTCAGTGGACAACTTCCATACTCTTGCCAGCGTGCTGTCCCAGGGGACTGGACAGGTGAACAGAGAAGGCTCTCTTGTCAATCTACTGGCGGCTGTCAGATCTGTGAGTGGCTGTGGTAGTCGGGGTGGAGCAGCAAATACAGAGAGTGGCAACGATTGTGTAGTTGTGTATGTAGCAAGTGGTCGTGTGAGGAGCCTTAGCCAAACAAGCCGCTTTGTGATACCATTATTATTTCCTGGACATTGTGTAACTGGTATATATACTGAAGACACATGGTAAAGATAGAAGGGGGGAAGGGAAAAATGGCAGTGAACCAGACCAGCACTGGCAACCTCCAGATTTTTGTAACTGGTATATACGTATACTGTAGGTGGGGTCCCCTCGTCAGATCACAGGACGGACTGGCCGAGCCCTTCAGCGCTGTGAGGTCAGACTGATGGACCAGACCTGTCTTAGCTTCAGTCTCTTCATGTGAGCACCAACATGAGAGAGTCCTACTCTGCATTATGCCAGTTAGCAGTGGGATGGAATGATGATGAAACCTGCGTGAATACATCATTGTTCCTACCGTACTGATTACTCAGTTAGCTCAGTATTTTGATAAAGTATAATGACTGCTTTGGTATTTCTCCTCAGTTGGGACCAGGACGTCATCAATCTTGCTCAGTCATGGACTTCCAAGCAGAGTGGTGTGTTGCTGCAATGCACTACATGTGTAGTGAAGGGTCTTCTCTTCAGCGATTCTACTGCCCCCCCCCCTCCAGTCTTGTTCATTGTTGATGTGCAAGTAAAGTTTGATGACTTCAGACAGGCAGTGGTTGCCACATGTGGTGCTAAGACTGTCATAATCACCAACCCAGGTGAAGTGTGGGTGGGTGTATGCACACAAGCACATATTTACTTGGTTGCTAAGTATAAGTGAACAACACAGTCCTCGTACGTATGTATGTGCATCCATGCGTCTACATGGATGATGTTTGTGTCACACAGACTGCCCTGCGGGTCACAAACTGTACCAATTTGCTCAGCAAGCCAATGTCACTGTTGATAAGGAGGCTGACGACGGGCAAGGAGCTATGGATGGTGCGTGTGTGATTATCAAGCTTAATGCTGACATGTGCACCATTAACGCACCTCTTAATCTGCTGTCACTACCTGCTGCATGCACATGCAGTGAGCTCCATTTCAGATGTGTACACTGTAAATCAGTTGAAGAGGCAAATGACAGCCAAGCCAGAGTACTCACCGTCGTCACTATTCACTGGCATCGTGTATGCCGTACTGACTTCCCTTGACATTGACACAGACAGTTATAAGAGTGTCATTGGACAGAAGTGGTGAGCAAGTTTCCTGCACAGATGCAGAAGCAACCTCCCATCAACCCTCATGCTTCGTACACTATTGTGTCAACATACATTCTGTGTTAGTTCATGTCATTCATTGCCTCAACTCTCTACCCCTTGGGATATATACAGTAGTAGAGCTAACAGCACTGGTACAGTTTTAACGTTCTACATAACATTATAGCATTATGGGTGTATGAAGTGGCAGGCCAGGAGTACCAAGGTCTTGATGTCCGGTGGCTGCATTAGTGTGGAACAAAGGATGTTTCACTGTGCTGTGTGTATCCTCTGCTGTCTTGTGGAGTGGTGGGCTGTACTCTCTCCCCTACAGCTCATCCTGCAAAGGTCGTCTCAACCATGACAGTCCTGTGTGTCAGAACCCCGGCTGCTCCGCGTATGGGAATGGCTCCACACCACCTGAGCTGTACTTTGACCTCAAGGTCACTATCGCTGACCACACAGATGGGATTAGTGTCTGGTTGTCTGGACAATCGGCTGAGGCCTTCCTCCAGTGCTCTGTGAGAAGCATTCTATGTGTCATGTGACAGTCATGTGATATCTCACTTTGAAGTAGGAATGTAGCAAATAGCTTGTTCCTGCTTCTATCATTCAAGGCACAGCAGTATGTGGCAATGACAAGGAAGGAGAAGGTCCAGATCAGGTCCAAGCTGCTTCTGGAGAGGTGGAAGTTTTACTTGAAGGTACAGACTAGCTATGAGATGACGCAATGACCACACACACTGATTAAAATGGCTTGTTTTACTCAATTAAGGCAGTGCCAAATGATTCACTCTTGTGTTTAACAGTTAAGGATTGTCTGTTGTAGTAATTGGCTCCTTGTAGGACATAGTGTGACATGTGTATGCTGCTGTGACTGCTGTATATTATAGTGTTGTGACTACCACATCTGCAGGCGTTCTACCACAGTGGTGCTAGCAGCTTATCGTCTGCCCGAGTACATGTAGTGGCAGTGGAGCCTGTCAACCTGGAGGAGATGGCCAAGCTCTTGTAGCAGTGCCACTCTTCAGTAGCTAACCATTGGCTGTTGGTATTATGAATTTTAATACTTCACTAATCATTAATTATTCAGTAAACCCTTCTTTATACCCATATATAGATAGTCTCTACTATCTATGCTTGTACATAACTTTATTTAATAATTATACACACCAGAAATATAAGGCGGATAACCGTTGAAGAACTCAGTAGGGGATTCCCCCGCTTTAGGGTGAATCCCGATGAATAAAATGGCCGATAGTGCTATTGCTGGAATTCTTACATTGCAAGAATCTCTAAAGAAAAGTAATGTGCTTACACTGGAGAGTGCTCAGTTCAGGAAACCGGGGGTATTTCCGTCAGTGAGTGATCAATCAGCTTCCATAACCCTATCGAAACTGCGCCGTGCGGCTGTTCTCTTTCTGGTCTCTGAACAGAGTGGGCCAGGTCAAAAGGGAGTGCTGAAGGTGCTCCTCACAAGGCGCACGTGGACTGTAGATCAATCTCCAGGCGAGATCTGTCTGCCGGGTGGCCACCTCGAGAAAGGAGAGACCGTCGTTGAGGCAGCTCTTCGCGAAGTGGAGGAAGAAGTTGGTATACCCAAACAGCACATTACTGTGCTACCAGGACAGCTGCCCGCCATTATTGCAAGAGGACGATCCGCGGAACGAAGAGGAATAGCAGTTACCCCGCTCATTGCACTCCTACATTCACCTTGTGAGCTAAAGCTTTGCCCTCGTGAAGTGGAAAGTGCCTTTTGGGCACCGCTAGACATGTTTCTACAGAGTATGCATCCGCCTATGAAGTATAAGTATAGCGATGGGCTCATTGTAAGCATCCATCATTTCACCTACCACTGTCCAGTGAATAACATTTCATATTGGATCTGGGGCTTGACGGCCTATGTCTGCATCCTGGCATCCTGTGTCGTGTTGAACCAGTCTCCTCATTACCCATTTTCATACTTGGCCTTGGACAGTGTGCAGCAGGACAAACACTCTGTTCAAATCTTTATGAAACCATTTAGTGTAAAACTGAATTCATTTCTATGACAGTATGAATATATTAACGTTACTTGTTTACACAATGTACAGAATTGACGGTGTTCTTGTAGCTTGTCTTATGTAACTGTGCATGTCTCACTACTCTGTTAACAGAACACCGCATGCCGAGAATATGGAACACTCCAAGAAGAATACGGAAGAATACAGCTAACACTTAGCTCCATACATTATGGCATTACTCCAGAGCCTCCTGTGCATCTGAATATGACTTCTTATCATACAATTAAGTATGTGCACAGTACACTAGAATGTCTATGTAAGGAAATAGTCATATATGCAGGGGACATGCATGCAGGGATGATGCAATGGTATGTCAAATACACACAGTTTCTAGTGGAGTCGTTAGACTTCGGGTCTACAGTGTGTGGACTGGTGCATGCCTAGCCAGCCAATTACGGCCAATGCGCCGTTGAAAGTAATTATTATGCGTTAATAATTAAAGGGGCGATCAATACTCGGTAAGTGATCTGATTGGTTGTCAAGGCCGCGAGCGGAGTATTATCGTTCGAATTCCATGGGCCAAGCACAATTAATGTTGTGTTGTGAGCCGTTCAGGCAAACAATTGAAGAAAGTATGGGCTTGTTCAGGCGCCTTACCGAACGTCTCCAGGCTGTGAGAACGAGGTTGAACTCGAGGCTGGCTGTGATACGAAAGTCAATGCTGCAGCTGAAGAATTGGAGGAAGACTGTCGCCATTATAGACAGTGACGCAGTCGATGACTCTGAACAGTTAGTAGCCCTTCCTTCTGCCCTCTCCAAGTGGATGGCTGCCACCAAGATCGACTGCGGGGTTCCGGCTATACCGTCTACTAGTCCGAGCTCTTCGGTCAACTCATCACTGCAAGTAGCACCGCATTGCCTCTTCATTGCGGCAGACACCCCAGGAGACGCAAGCTCAGAGTACAGTGAAGAGGAGGAGGAGGAGGTCGATTCATTGGACGACTTTGACTGGGATATGAGCATTGGCAGTGATAGTGTGTTTACAGATACTCTCAGCTACAATGACGAGACCTGGAATATGTTGGTCCCAGAAGATGACAACAGCAATGCATCCAGTCTAACTATCAGCAGCAGAGGAATCAGCTCCCTCGCTTCACACATGGAGTTGGCCCCAGTTTCAGACAATGAAGACAATGACTGTGCAGAAAGGCATATGCTCAAACGAGCTATGTCTGATACAGAGTTGAACAAGACGTCCTCATCCACCTTTATCAATAGCCATGACTCGGGGAGATTCACTGTGCACCAAGACTACCCCACCAAGCATATAGATGGCTCTTTGCTGGTTGTGTCTAAGTTAACAAGACCACTGCTGCCAATGACAATATACAAGAATGACTGGTATTCCCCTCCAAAGAACTTTAGGCCAAAAACCACCATACTGACAGCTAGACACTTTTGATTGTATTTTTGCATTTTTTTTGTTTTTGCATGAGTGAAACTGTTTATACATCTATGGCAAAATGAACAGTTTATTGCAAATTACCAACGCAATTTGCAGGAGCTGAATGAGAGATTGGATGAATGGGGAATGAAGGCGAACTGGCAACAGACGAGGGTTATGAGAGTTGGAAGAAAGCATGAGGTGTGTAATGTCAAAGTTAAGGGTGAGAGAGTGGAACAAGTAAAGGAGATGAAGCACTTGGGGACAATGATCAGTAGTGATGGGAGTATGGACAGTGAGGTGGAGCAGAGAATAGGAATGGCGTCGAAGATGGTGGGGGCAATTGGAAGCACAGTGCTGGGAAGGAAGGAATTGACAAAGGGGACAAAACTGAGGGTGGTGAATGCTACGGTGATTCCCATGCTGACTTACGGGAGTGAAGCATGGGCATTGCAGGCAAGACATAAGGGAAGAATACAGGCTACACAAATGAGAGTGTTAAGATGGATAGAGGGGGTATCAAGGTTCGAGAGAATAAGGAATGTGGATCTTAGGGGCAGATTGAGGCAGGAGGGAGTTTTGGATCTTGTAAATAGACGGCAGCAGAAGTGGAAGCAAAGATTAGAGGAGATGAGCAGCGGTAGAGTGACGAAGACAGTGTATGATGGTGAGGTTCCAGGAAAGCGTCCTTGAGGAAGATCTAGAATGAGGTGGACTAATAATTTTGCTTAACTATATATATTATAAACTGAGTTATGACATTATTTTCTAGAAACTCCTGTTGTATTAGGGCGACCTCCAACATGGGAGATAAAACCCTCATGTGCATATTGATTGATTGATTGATATTGCAAATTATTTCCTGCGGAAGTAGGATAAGCTATTAACCACGCCTCCCGTCCACGTGGCATGGAGCGGTTCTCGCTTACGTCATTTGTTACACTCAAACCGCCTTCACTCCGACGTCTTTCGGTGTGACGGTAGATTGGGGAAGAAGACGTCGGCCATGTCTGTGATACGATGGCAGTTTTACAGTCTCAAGAACGAGCCTTTCAACGCCATAAGGTTCAGCGGTATCGACATATCCGTGGCCGACTTTAAGGACCTCATAATGAAGGAGAAGGGAATGAAGGCCGAAACGTCCAAACTGGTGGTCATTGATGCCAGTAACAACGAAGGTAACAGGGTTTGGTGTAATGGAATAAATGGCTTTATGATTGCTACTCCTTCTGTCTTTGTTTTACAGAATACACGGACGACACAGACATGATTCCAAGGAATAAGCAAGTGTATATCCGTAAAGTTCCGATAAAACAAGTTTCGGGGTTAGTGGAAAGCACACCTCTTTAATTCCTTACCACAACTCTGACCGGCTCGCACGTGCGTGTGTGTGTGTGTGTAACTTTACTCCAATGTTTAGACCCCTTGAAAGTAGAGGAACTGCCCCCCCAGATGAAGCGCCTCTCACAGCTAAAGATCTTATTGACAACAAGGTTCGTAGTTACAGTTTGTGTGTGTGTTAATGTACTTTTTGCTTTTGTTGTATGGACAAGCAACACATCCAAAGGAAGAGGAAAGTCCACCAAAGAGTCTTCGCGAGGGAGATGGAAAGAGGATCAAGCAAAGTCAAATGTTGCTGCACACGTCACCCAGCGGACCAGCTTGTGTTGTGTTTGGTGTTAAAGACACAAAACATTTGCTTATTGTAACACGTGTGCACCCGTTGTACTCTACCCTCACCCATTGACGCTGTGGTCATGTTTCTTGTTCACCACTTACTCTACTGACTGCTTTTACAGTAATAATGGAGTTCTCCTTTCTCTGATGGCAGTTGCCAGACGAGGAGGTATCTTCTCGAAGCATGCTTTGATGCTTGGACGTACTCAGTACGATCCACCCTCAGTCAAGATGTTGTTATTCACTCTTGTCAGCCTTTTTCTAATTTCCTTCTTTTGTGTGTTCTCATGTTTTGCAGTCTTCACTGTGCTTTCATTAGCTCTGTCTGACCTGTGGGGCTGTGTGGCTCGTGCAGTCGTCATGCACCAACTTGCATCTGTTTGTAGTACAATTTTGTGGTATCATTCTGTTTCTCTTATGCTTTCCTGCCTTCTTTTACATTCAATACACCCAGCCACCTTCACAAAGCTGTATAGCGTGGCACCACATGTCCATGGGGACACTCGCAGTTCAGTCATTACATTCAGTGTTTTACCCTGCCCCCAAGGCACATTCATTTTCACACAGTTAAACTCCTGTAGCTGGGAGTGTCTGTCAGTTAGCGTATGCAAGTTACAATCTTGTTTTTGAATGTGTGTACACTTTTCTACCAGACATTTTTATTTGTAGTGGGAAGGTTTATACAGCTCCATTCTTGCTTTGCTGCCATTGGCCATGGCACATGTTCACTGGTATTGCACGCACAGCGTAAGACTACCACTCATAGTGAGCGGGCGTCTGTTTACGCACTCCACCCTTTAGTCACTGTGTGTCGTGTCACCTCTCTGCGTCAGACTGTAGACTTAGCCACTGCCAACGCAACAGAGGAGGACAAACTCAGAGCAGCGATGGACCAAGCATCTCAGTACTACCACCCTTCACAGTATGTCTTGTGCACACACACACACACACACACACACACGCACACGCAGCCATTGCACACACTGACCTATTGCTGGTGTCTGCTAAACCCACACATGCCCATACTGTGTCTGTTAAATATGCAATACGTGTACACACACACATACATACATACGGACACACCCACTGTCGATGTCTACTGAGGCCACACTGCATGTGGACACGCATGCACATTTGAGTGTTCTGTAGCTTACAGTGTCATCCTTTTGGGGCAGAGCCGCAAAGATAATCCCTGCTCCTGAGTTGGATTTCAGCTGGAGTGTCTCTTGTATCTCTAAACCAAGTTCTTCAGCTTCCTGGATAGTATGGATTCATAATAACATGTCTACCTCTACCGAGGGATGGCTGTGTGTGCTATTTAATAACTGACATGTTTCTATGTGTCCTGTGTATGTATGTAGGTACACGCACACACGTGGGATTCGCAACAGGTTCCAGAAGCCCCCTCCAAACTATGTGTGTCATAGTTGTGGTGGGAAGGATCACTTCAGGCAGCAGTGTCCCAAGGGGAAGGTAGGGAGGGGCACATTGGGGTGCTGCATCTTCTTACTGTATGGCCGTGTGTGTGGTGTGTGTGTGTGTGTGTGTGTGTGTGTGTGTGTGTGTGTGTGTGTGTGTGTGTGTGTGTGTGTGTGTGTGTGTGTGTGTGTGTGTGTGTGTGTGTGTGTGTGTGTGTGTGTGTGTGTGTGTGTGTGCGTGTGCATGCATGCGTGCGTGCGTCACTACACCTGCTGTTGGTGCAGGGAGAGGTTCAAGCCACTGCAAAGCGTGCAACAGGCTTTCCCAGGTCCCATCTTGTGGGCGTGTCCAGACCAGCCCCTGGGGTATTGAGGGACAATAAAGGACAACTGGTCATTCCCCGTGCAGATGTGTAAGTGACTGCAACATTCATCCCCCCCCCACTCCCCCTCATTTCATTTTCCTTGTACAGTGCATGTCTAGGGAATACCCACTTGGGCTCCAAACACCGTTCTCCCAGCACTGTACAATCGAAGTTTGGAATAGGCTGTTTAGTCAAAACTTTACACATGGGACTCTCTGACAAGCAAACTGGCGAAGCAGGGGGAAACTCTATTTTCAATTCATTGCAGTACATGTCTTTCTAAGTACGTAAGCTCTAATTGTTGCAATAGTCTTCCCTCGGAACTCCTCTAGTAGCAATAATCTTCCCTTGGGACCCCTTTAGTAGCAATAACCTTCCCTCGGAACTCCTCTAGTAGCAATAATCTTCCCTTGGAACCCCTTTAGTAGCAATAAACTTCCCTTGGAACTCGTCTAATAGCAATAGTCTTCCCTTGGAACTCCTTTAGTAGCAATAAACTTCCCTTGGAACTCCTTTAGTAGCAATAAACTTCCCTTGGAACTCCTCTAGTAGCAATAAACTTCCCTCGGAACTCCTCTAGTAGCAATAAACTTCCCTCGGAACTCCTCTAGTAGCAATAATGGCAGTCTACATGTCTTTCCTGTCATCACTGCAAAGGGTATGTCCGTACCTAAGGGAGTAGCCATAGTGAGTCCCACATACGTATGTATGTAGCGAATGTGTCATAATTGTGGTGGTACAACATTTAACTACAAAGGTCTTTGTGAGGTTCAAGCCAGTTTTGTACCTGGTGAAACCTTCATGCCCGAAATGTCGTCATACTAGAGTGAAACCTGTCTAAGACAGCCACCTGTGGGCCAGTTGTAAGTGGCCTCTTTAGAGAGGTGGCTGCCCTTTACAGAGGTAGGCTGCAATGTGTTAGAGCTGTGTTAGTGACAGTTGGGGCCAGGGAGGCTGGTTGTTTAGAGAGGTGGATGCCTTACACAGTGACCATCTTTGACAGGTGCATGTCTGTGCTTTATAACATATGTCTCCGTATCAGTTCTCTATACAAAGTCATAGCAATGCGTATCTGATAGCATCTTCCTCCTCCTCCCCCCTCCTCCTCCTCCTCCCCCTTTCCCCCTCCCCCTCCTCCTCAAGCAATGCCATCCTGCCGTCTGCTCAGAGCAAGGTGGGCGGTGATGAAGGTGATGTGGTTGAGATACCGCCCGAGCTTGTCTGCGGGTTGTGTGAAGGACTCATCAAGGATGCTGTCATTATCACCTGCTGCAGCGAGAACTACTGTGATGAGTGTAAGTGCATGGTCACTATGGTTACAGGTGTGTGCGTGTGTGTGTGTGTGTGTGTGTGTGTGTGTGCGTGTGCGTGTGTGTGTGTGTGTGTGTGTGTGCGTGTGCGTGTGTGTGTGTGTGTGTTCATTACTTGGACAGTCCAAGTTTATTGAGTTGGAAAAAACGCTTTTGCCCCAGCTGGCATTCCATGGTTGTATGGGTCATGCTATACCGGAACAGGTTGGGCACTTTCATGCAATCTTACACACCAGTGACTGTCCTCTTAATAATCTCTTGCATAGGCCTCTCCCTTATCTTCCACCCTTCCCCCTCTCCCTTCCTCTTGTCCAGGCATAAGGAACCATCTCCTGGAGCACAACTTTCTCTGCCATAACTGCAACTCAAAGATGTCTCCTGACAAGCTGGTCATTAACAAGAACCTGAGAATGGTATCTACTCATCACTGGAATTGCGCACACATGCACACTCACAGGCACATGCACAGTGCCCATTTGTCCCTCCCTACCCCCCATCCACCCCACCTGTCCTGCTGCCTGTCCCACTCATGTCTCCCACCCATCCCCCCCCCCCACCTGCCCCCACACTAGTCATGAGGCGTTGGCTTGCATGCATTACATTCTGTGTCACAAGGCTCTCCATGCATCCTCCCTACTGTGCTGTGCAAAGGAAGCTGACACCCTCTCCCACACTCCACCATCCACTAGCCACTCCTCACACGACTGGCAGTCCAGTGCACCCTTCTTAAACTACGTATTTTCTGGGGAGAACACTGGGACACACCACACATGCATGCACACACACACACAAAGGCACATAACACATACGTATCCACACACTCAACACATACACCCGCCTATCCTGCAGATTGCCCAGAAATTTCAGAGCCGTCTCCAGCCTGGAGCCAAACTGTTGGCTAGAAAAAGAGCAGAGGGTGACCAAAAGGAGGAGGCGGAGCAGGGCGTGGTCACTCCTCCCACACAAGATGGAGCAGTGCCCGCTACTGTGGCTGAGACGTCAGCTAGGTCCTCCCCAGTTCCAAGTGACGCCAGCAGTAAGTGGCTCCTTACCAAGTGGAGCAGTTACAGTTAACATGATGTACTAACGTGCAGCCGTCTTGAGCTGTGTATCTGCATGTGGGGGGGAGGGGGGGAAGGAGTGAGGGGCTGGGGTCTGGGTCCAGGTATGTTGTGTGTATTGGTTCGCATGTTGACTCTGTTCTGTCTAGCTTTCGTTCTATATGTGTATGTCAATTTGTTGTTTTCTGCTTCTGACACATACACAGTTGGGGATGTGGGAGGGGGTGTGAGATTGTGGGTGTGTGGGTGTGTGTGTGTGTGTGTGGGTGTGTGTGTGTGTGTGTGTGTGGGTGTGTGTGCATGCGTGCGTGCGTGCGTGTGGTAATGTGACCCTCGTGAACCGTTGTCCTCCTCCTTTTCTTCCCGTCTAGCCCCTTGTGACTCACCTCAGCGAGTGGTGGCTGGCAGAGATGATCAAGTGGTTAGTGTGGTGTATACAACTGACATTTGATCAAGGCATTCCACTGCATTGATTACGTCTGCCTTAACTTACCATTGTCAGTCCATTGTTGGTGTCACTTACTTCTCAACCCTTCCAGACACCCCAAGGTTCCCCATTGGCTGCACCACCCATATCTGCACCAATTGTGATGGCCCCCCAGCAGCAGCCCCACCCACTGGCACAGGCCACTGCCCCCCTCACAACTGCAGTACCTGCTATGCTGGCACAAACCTTCATGCCACGGCCAGTGTCTTACAACCGTACGTAGGTTGCAACTGCCTTCACTGTGCATGTACAGGAGTGTGTGTGTGTGTGTGTGTGTGTGTGTGTGTGTGTGTGTGTGTGTGTGTGTGTGTGTGTGTGTGTGTGTGTGTGTGTGTGTGTGTGTGTGCATGCCTGCGTGTGTGTGTGCATGCCTGCGTGTGTGTGTGTTGCACTACTTCTGATTTCAAGTCCCGTGTTGAATTTCTTTGTGGTTGTCTTCTGTAGCATTCCAGCTTACTGCTAGTGGCCCAACCCCAAGACAGGGGCTGGGAGGACTGCTAACAAGGTTGGTGTAGCTGGTCATTGTGCCTCTGCAAGTTCATACGGTGTTGTTCTCTACCACTCCTTCACCCTTGTATACATCCTTTCTTCCTTATGTACTGTACCTTCTACAAACTTCCTCCTTCCCACCTGCTCCCAACAATTCTTGTTCCTAATCCCTGTCCTCTTTCTTCCTTCTTCCTTCTTCCTCTTTTCCCTCCATTCCACACCTTCCTTATCTCTCTACTCTCTTCCCTTCCCTCTCTTCTCACTCCCCTTTCCTCCCTCTCCCCTCTCACACAATGCAGTCGCGTCCCTAACCCTATTCTTGCCGTTAGTCAGCCCAAAATAGCTACTGCCACACCCCCGGACACTTCCAAAGTCTTACCCCCCATTAGCAAAGAGCGGTTCCTTGAACTGCAAGCAAGGGCAAGAAAAGAGGAGATGTAAGTTGATGTGTGCAAGCCTCAGTCACATGAGATCAGTGAACCGCATAGTGTATGTACGTATGAATGGCAGTAAATAGACTCGGGTGCTTAGTGAACAACCACACTGCAGTGAATAGCATTTCTACTACGCATATGCATATGTGCAAAACTGTGTACAAGTCTACAAAACTGTTGTAGATCATCACCCTTGTGGTCAAGGTGTTCTACTGTACCTTATTCTCTGCAATGTGCATGCTCACAAACACCCAAGTCTGAGAAGCCACAGTGCTTCGGTGTGTTGTGCTGCAGTAGTGTCCTTGGAGTTGGTTGAGGTGTCAGTGGTGCTTGTCTTGTGCAGTGACCAACTCAAGAGAGAAATGAGAAGCAAACGGAAACGACGGGGACGCAGTGAGTCTGTGTCCAGTCGTGGATCAAGCCTGTCTCGCTCCCCCTCACCTGCACGGTCACGAGACAGCTCACAAAGGCGTTCCCCTGTCCTTTCGAGGAGCAGGTCCCCTCGGGAGCCCAGGAGGCACCACACTTCCTCAGCAAAACACAAGAAAAGGAAGACGGAGAAGGAGAGTCACAATTTGGCAGTGTCCAAGAATTCCAGCAGTAAGCATCACAAGCGGAAGAAGCGTCACTTGCGATCTCGCTCAGACAGTGATGCATCTTCCTCAAAGCGTGCCAAATCTAGTACTGCTGCAGCAAGTCCCATTCCAGAATTAGGAATGGAACCAGAAGTAGAGCCCGTGAGCGGATCTGGCTCAAATGCCACCCCTTCCAGACCAGTCTCACCGATGGTGTCACCCACTCAAGGGGAATTCCCTAGCCAGGGACACAGCGTGGTAAATTCCCCTAGCCACAGCAGCATTCAAGGGGAATCCCTCCTAGACGAGTCAGACAATGACTTGGGTGCAATGGACACAAACATCCCGGAGGAAGGAGTTGATGAACTAGATCGAGAGCAAGTGGAGGACAAGCCTGTTGACCATGAATGTGAAAGTGCTGCTAGTGCAGAGAGCTTGGGGACTGCTGTGACAGCCCAGCAACAGGAGGGTATGCGGGAGGAGGACGGGGAGGTGGAAGGAGAAAC
>OZ025882.1:1673926-1676426 GCA_964019415.1 Ianthella basta
GCTGCGGGGAGGAAGAGCAGTTTGAAGCAGCTACAGGATATCAGCGAGGAAGACTCTGTCAGTCAGCTGAGCAGCCTCTCTGTCAGACCCAACACAGCACCAGGCAAGAAGGCAGTGCGCTTTGCCGAAGACCTGGCCACAGCAAACTCCTCTCGTCCGGCTACCTCACCTGGTCCGCAATTAAGCAGGGAACGGGAGGAGAGCGACAGTGGTGGAGCAGGTCTGAGGAGGAGCGAGGGGGACCAGAAAAGACGAAGTACCGTCAGTGGCTTCCCCTTCTCCAATCCTGACACCAGGTTTGTGCTAGCTAGTCATGCCTATGTGCATGTGCGCCAGTGCACTGTGCATAACTGTTCAGTCAGCATAGCCCACTCCTTTGCAATTCATTGTACACTACGCTATATTCATTAATTCTTAGAAATGCGCTTTTCTGGGTTTGTTTTGCTATTCTATGAGTCTTTGTTGTGGGTACGTAAGTGGTGTATACTCTGAATTACTTGTGTATGTCCATTCTCCCTGAAGACCTCCAACTGGGCGTGGTCGACGGAGGGACTCATCTCCAGCTGTGGTGAATATGTTTGAAGGAGGAAGGGAGCATATATCCTCCACTACCGGTGAAAGTGGAGAGCAGGTGGGAGGAGAGGAGCTGGGAGAGAGTGGAGGGCCACATCTGCCTTGGGAAAGAAGAGGGAGGAAGCAGAGTCCTCTCATGTTGGACAGTAGAGAAGCATCACCACAAGTGGATCCACGCACCTTGGTCACCAATATGCAGCCTTCCCACCAGCCGTCCTCCGACACACGGCCACTGTCTGCCTTCTCCAGCGGTAACAGAGCCAGTGGCAGCGATGATGAGGTGTCTACACAACCCACCACCTCCACTGGGGAAGGAAACCACTCCCCACTACGCAATCAGCACCAGCAACTTTCAGGGAAGTATGAGCAAGAGTTTAAAAGATATGCAAAAGAAGTGGACGATTTGAAGTCAGCCCTGCATACAAAGGAGTTAGAATTGCAGAAGGTATCTGAATTGAGGAAGGACCATGTAGACCTGCTAGAGGAGGTTGCTAGGGGTAAGCAGTCCTTGGACAATGCTGAAGCAGATTTGAAGAAGGCAGTGACTGAAGTGAAGGCACTGTCGGAGAGGGAAAAGGAGGCAATGCACAAAGTGAAACTGGCAGAAGAAGCAAGGGTGAAGGCTATAGAAGAAAGGGATGAAATCAAATCTAAACTGGTGGAGCTTGAGACCTCACAGCACCAGACAGCCGTGGTGCTTCAGGGAGAGATTGACTGTCTCAAACTGAAGGTACATGCGAGAGGACCCTTCTTGTGTGCACCTGTACGTATATAGGAACCTTGTGCATGTAAAGGTTTGTGGTATGTATCTATGTACATGCCAAACAGAATAAGGATCTCCCATGTGTATGTATACAAATGTAGCCTTTTGTTGTGGCTTGTTGTGTGTATGTACAGTCATACGTGTGTACATAACTTGAGTTGAGTCATGAGATTGCCGACTTGTGGATGTAGCTTTGACGTGGAGCACAACCAGTGAATCTGTTTATGTAGCTATATCTCCTTTCCTGAGTTTCCCATGCCTCCCACACCACGCCCCTTATGTACGTACACGTCCCTTACCTCCCTCCACACACGAAACTCCCACACACATGTACTCACCTCTCCCATCCACCCCCACCTCCGCTCTCTCCTCAGTATCATCAGGTGGAGTTGGAGAGGGACCAAGCGAAGCAGCTGGTGGACACCCTACAGCAGCAGCACAGTGCCGAGTCACAGACTATTGAACACTCCTATGCCTCCCGACTCCAAGCGGTCGAGGAGTCCTACCAGAAACGTGCAGCTCGGTGGAAGGAGGAGCAGCAAGAGGAATCTGTTCGACATGCGACCAAGCTACAGCAAGCTGAGAAGGAGAAGTTCGGTGCAGTGAATGCTTTGAAGCGCCAACTGGAGAGTTTGGAGATGGCTCATGCTAGCGAAGTGGATCGGATGAGAGAAACTCACCAGTCGGCCCTGGAGGATGTGCGCAGGGAGCACGAGCTGACTGTACAGCAGCTGAGGAAGCGTCACCACCAAGAGGTGGAGACACTCAAGTCAGCCCATTCCCATACCAGGTATGTGTGTAGACCTGTCAATGGTGATATGTATGTATGCACATGTACAGTTTATACAGTATGCATACAACATGCCAGTACATTCATGTATGGACAGTTCACTTGGTTGGCAGTGTGTCAAGGGTATAGATGGATTAGGGGAGTCTACCGTGGTGTTCTCTATAGGCTGTTTTTAAAGAGTACAGAACCCTTCTTGCTTCCAAAAGAACCCTCCTTGAGGCTATATACATGGCACTGTACGTATCCTCCTTGGAAGGTACACCACTATGGAGCCTTGTGGCATAGGCTTGCATGCATTACATTCTGTGTCACGAGGCTCTCCATGCATCTTCCCTACTGTGCTGTGCAAAGTAAGCTGACACCCTCTCCCACAC
>OZ025882.1:1681426-1698926 GCA_964019415.1 Ianthella basta
GGGTGCTCTTTCAGCCTGTATGGCTATACTCTCATGCAGCTTGCTGGGTGTAGCTGACAATGAAGGAGACAGTTTCTATTTAACATTG
The DNA here is from genome assembly GCA_964019415.1 of Ianthella basta. Lineage (NCBI taxonomy): Eukaryota > Metazoa > Porifera > Demospongiae > Verongiida > Ianthellidae > Ianthella > Ianthella basta. The sequence goes on from OZ025882.1 coordinate 1,681,515, forward strand.
TTGTCCCTTCCACATAGCCATAGCACCTAGCCACATAGCCACCAGAAGTCTTTGACCTTTACAGCCCCTGACCACATCAAAGGGAGCCAAACTGTCTACCCCCTCCAAGCCCCACCCTGTCTGCCAGGGCATGTAATAATTACACCTCATCTTCATCTGCTTGCACTCTCCTGTGGGCGGGTGTGTGGGAGACTGTCTGCCTCATGGCTACTGGGTTATCTGGTGGGTAGCTAAAAATGCCACAGGATAGGAAGTTGGGGCTGTGGAGGTCATCTCAAGGCTCCATGGTCATCCACAGCTTAGAGTTGTAGACGGCCAGCTGGTGTCTATGACACAAGTGGTACCAGGATCCTAGTTACCTGGGCTGCCCCTACACACAGTGCGAGGCATTGTTGGTTGATCCTCATCATGTGTGGGTGTGGTGTGGTGTGGGTGTGGTGTGGGTGGGTGTGGGTGTGGCGTGGGTGGGTGTGGTGTGGGTGTGGCATGGGTGGGTGAGCGTGTAAGGGGCTAGCCTTGTACCAAGGCTGTTCATGACATTTAGCAGGGGCATGCCCGAGGAGGAGGCTAGTAAGGACAGTGTGGAAATGTGCAAGCTCATCAATTTAGTGCAATCAAGATTATAATCTGAATCTAGTACTTATGCTAGATACTATACAGTACAGTAGATTATAACTTAATTGATTTAGTGTAATTGAATGGAGTTAATGCCATCATTGGAGTGGCATCACAAAGTCTGGCTGCCAGACCACTTCACCCATATCTCATTGGGTACCATGTAAGAAGTGGGGGCAGGGGACTATCTAAGTGTCACGTACTTCTACCACTTCCTGGTTGACATCATAAAATGAGTGTACACATGTGTGTGGTTGAAGAGTGTGCGGCTTGATTGGGAGTGGGTGGGGGGGTGGTCCCACAATCCCCCAGTGCCCTTTCCTTGAGATGTCATTGATGTGGATTCAAAGGTGACCACTGTGTCATTAGGGGAGGTGCCTCCATCCTTACTACATGTGTGGTGCATGTACAGTGGATCCCCTTATACAGGACACTCTGAATTCAGGACACCCCTCTAATGAGGACAGCCTATTGTCCCAGCTACATAGAGATGTGTACGAACTACCTCTAAAAGGAGAACACCTCCCTAATCAGGACACTTGGGCCTGTCCCAAAGCTGCCCGGAATACAGAGGCGTCACTGCGCATAAGATGGGGATAAGTGTAGTATGCTAAGTCCCACCCATGGAGACAGCCTATCTAGAATTTGATTAATTAGTTCAGCTTGCACATTTTCATATTCCTTATATGGAGAAGGGAATAAAGCTACAATATTTTCGAGATGTAAAACTGTCTAATGCTGTTTTTATGGAGTGCATAAACAGTGTGTGTGTGCCTTCTGCTCCTGCCCATCAGGTGGCCTTGTGTACCTTCCCACGTCTGCACCTAGCAGTGTCCGCTCCTACTCACCACCTCTCTCTTTGGATGACTTGACCGAGCACTCCAGACAGCGGCCCTCCATAGCGATGAGCAACTCCAGGGATCTTCCCTCCACAGCCCCTTCCTTCTCTTCCACAGACACTGGCATTAGTCTGAATCACTTGCAGCTCAATAGGAGTCTAAGGCAGTTTGTGAATGCTGCACGAGAGGTTAGCATCAATGTACTTCACGTGTGTACATCCCTTTAGTGTTTAGAGGAGTCTCAGTCACTCCCTCTCCTCCCCCTTCATAGCCTGTCTCTATGCATTAAACTATTCAGCTGTAATGATATTCACAGGCCTGCAGTGATGATATTCATTGATCCTTTTCTGCAATTTTTCTGTACAACAGGACATTGAATCACTGGCTGAGGAGGACAGGTTCCTCCAGCAGCTTGCACAAGAGCACTAGTGCCCACCCCCTCCATCATCCCAGCCCCACATGGGTGTACATAGATATGCAGCACTCAATTATGTCAACTTATGCCACATGGCGAAACTGTTGACTGTAAATGTGTGTTAAGCTATTTTTCTAAGTATTTTCCATTCCCATAATGTATTTTGTAGAGTTTATTTAATATTGTATTGTATTGTAAGTACGGCCTTTATGTAATTGAATGAGTCTTTAATGGTTCAATCTGAGGTTATTTTTATGTAGACGTCACATGTACATATACACTGGCATGGATGTTGTCACAGTCAACTCCTCTCCCAGTCCTACACTGAGCGTGTGTGGCAGTATGTGGTGGAAGGTGTGCATGTGAGGCAGTGGTACTGGTGGAAGGTGTGTGATGGCTGTGTTAGCAGCAAGCTGCTGCTTGCACATGCATGCCTTATGCCCAGCTTGCAGAGTTGCTGGTGTGCAGCTGAAGAAGTGGTGGATGGATAGGTGAGGCAGGGAGCCTGTGTTACAGCTGAGTTCTGAGACAATTTCATACTTTCCAATTCCCAGTGTCAGCGGTAAAGAAAGCCATGCACTTATCTGGATGGTTGTGCAAGAAAGCCACACAGTTATATATATATATATATATAGGTAGCCATTATGGGGGAGGAAGGTTGGGACTGAAATTTGGCATCAACGGAGCTTTGTTCAGAAGTGGCAGAATAATTTATTACTTATAGGCAGTATCAAGAGTGCATGCGGAAGTGAAGTGATATGACTCTAGAGCAAAAGCAGGAGTGGAGGCTCTAGCTGAGTGCATGTCTGAAGGGAAATAGAGTATCTGGAACTAGTGGACTGAGGTGAAAAGAGAGTTGTCTGTGGAGCTACCGGTTGTGTGAAGCAGAAAGTTGATGATATTCCTGCATGGTTGAGAGGATGAGGTAGCGGCTGTGCTGACTTACATAGGATCATGTATGTCGAGATGGAAAGGCATGTGTGGCATGTGCAGTAGAGGGAATGTTGGCAGGGAAGATTGAAGAAGCCAGTTGTGCTTTCCATCATCTACTCATCCTGCCATCATATGAACCTAAGCTTGATCATATCATGACACTTACGTAGCTCACCAAGAGTACTCTTGCTCTCACCTATTGTTACATACATGACTGCATAGTGCTGCATGCATGGGTGTGCCCTAGTGTTCTATATACGTTTACACATGTGATGAATAGGAGGTAGGAGAGAAGATTGGATGTGTGCAGAATGTATACAAGTGGAAGGAGAAGTGAAGAATGAATCACTTTCTATTGACTACAGGTATGGTGGGAGTGACATGTGTAATGGATGACACAAGGTGTGGTGGTAGTAGTGACACGAGGTCTGGTAGGAGTGACACGAGGTGTGGTAGGAGTGACACGAGGTGTGTGATGGGAGTGACACGAGGTGTGATAGGGGTGACACGAGGTCTGATAGGAGTGACACGAGGTGTGGTAGGAGTGACATGAGGTGTGGTAGGAGTGACACGAGGTGTGGTAGGAGTGACACGAGGTGTGGTAGGAGTGACACGAGGTCTGGTAGGAGTGACACGAGGTGTGTGATGGGAGTGATATGAGGTGGGGATAGTGCTACGATGAACTTCCATCCACAGTGCATATCCAAGCATTATTATGTACCCACAATAGCATTTCAGCACGACCCCCTTCATAGCTAGCATGTTTCAGCCGTTGCCAGGATTCCAATACAGGGAGCTGTACCGGGGCACTTCATACAATCATATGCATGGTATACTGTGCACTAATTGAATTGTTCTATTGAGGCATACTGCCAACTATTGATGCATGCACGCGCACCACCTGGTCATATCCACTGCATGCATTCTTTCAAGTCTGCATACATGCACATACATACAGTACAGTGTGTGGAGGTATATACGTACGTACATGAGCACATGCACTGCGTGTCATGCTGTACACGGCATACATGCTGTGCCATGTACATTGCGTGCACTGCACTCGTGTACACAGCTAGTTTGTTGCTGTGGAAGGTCACTTGATACATACACACATTTGCATAAGACACAGACAGCACGGCTAAACAAAAAGAAAGAAAGAAAAAGCTGCAAAAATGTGTTAATGGGCTTGTAAATAAAAGAGACATGCAACGCAATACAGTAAATTCACTGAGAAATGCATAAATTGTGATTCATTGTTGGTCTAAGTTCACTTGTTTGGATACCACAAACACAATCACCACGCGCAGTTATACGAAGGGCAGAGAAGCGTACCTACACAGGGTGGAGGGGGAGCACTCAGCTGCTGGATGTTACCTTTGGGGCCTGCCCATAAAAGGAACATGGTTGCACCTGAGGCTGCTGCTGTTGATTAGGCTGCTCGTACGCAGAGTGAGGTTCGTACAAGTCTTGTGGAGCCAGATCTGTTTGCGCTCCTGGCACCACCAAGGAATTCACTTGCTTCGATGACTGATCGTGGTAAGCCATTAATTCTCCTAAATCTGCAGTTCCACTGCTACATCTTTCTCGTCTGTCCATCCACTGTCCGTGTGCCCTCTCCATGCTTTCTTGGCCAGTGGTCAGCTGTGATAACCCGCTAAGGATGTCGGGGAGCTGGGATGGAGTGGCAGGTGTGTTGTTCGGAACACAGTGCTGTGTGGGACAGGGCAAGGAGTTACTGTGATTTCAGTGAACGACCGAGTATCCTCACACACACACACACACACACACACACACACACACACACACACACACACACACACACACACACACACACACACACAACACGTGTACATGATTACGTACCACAGAATAAGGCTACCCCCACACACTGTACATCCAAACATGCATCACACCAAGTTGCTAGATAAACATTCCAAACAGCCATGAATACTGGCATTATTGCAGGCCCCACCAGTTTCAGTCCAGGCTATGCCAACACCCTAGCCATGAATATCATTATAACCAGCCACCCCACACAAGAGGGAGTCAACAGATTACAAGACCCCTGACCCCACATACACAAGGGGAGCTGAGAGGAATTAATTTCAAGTTACATGTGTTTACTCGCCCACTGGGTGGGCAAGAGGATCTGGCTGTGTGGTAGAGGGAGACATGCTGTGCTTTGCTTACACTAGCCATTGTTTGGGATACTTTCAAATGTTTCAGTAGCTTTGATTGCATCCAGCTACCTTCATCAGTGAATGACACAAACAACCACTCCAAGCTCCAGTGCTCTGCCTACTTGTACTTAATCGCATGCACACATCCTCTCACACATGCACGTGTGCGTGCGTGCGTGTGCACACACACACACACACACACACACACACACACACACACACACACACACACACACACACACACACACACACATTGTAGGCCCCAGCAGTCATGTACCAAAGGAGTTAAAGCACACACACAGAAACATGACTGACTACACCAGCAGAACCGATGTCATGTGCAGTGTACCCAAAGGGACCACCTCAACTGCTGCTTACCCAAAGGCGCGTCCTGACGAGTTGCCCATAACTACTGCATACCCTTACCTCGCATAACAGTGTACTAGGCGAACACCCACTCACCGAATAGGCCATGTTCCCGATGGAGATACCGTTATTCACCCCTACTTGAGGCTCGTCAAAGAACATACTGTAAGCGACCTACAGAAAGAGAAGACGTTAAACCTTCCCCGCCAACCCAAGACCACAGGAGCGAGTCAGTGGCCTTAGAACAAGCGTCAACGGTCACCAACAACTTGTACATACAGAGTCACAGTAGGTCAACGTACTTCTAATCGCCACTGCGCCGACTGTAACATCTGCTGGGCTTGGTCCGCCGTACAACCGACGGCATTCACAAACATGTTGACCATCATCTGGCGCTGAAGGACATCGGTATCGTACGCGGCCGTACTCATTCTGCCCTAAACCAACCTACAAAAGTCCAAGTGAGGTCTACTGTTATGAAGAAACTCCTAGAGACGAGAACAAAGTTCTGTTGGGAGGACGCTGACCCACACGAAAAGATGCCAGAGTCGCCCAAGAGTTTTGTTTACGTCCGAAGACCTTCTTCCGGTGTGACGTAATAACCACGTGATGAATCCTCAGTGACAGTGCCGCGCGCCGGCTGCGTACAGTGCTCCACTCCTGTAAATCTCCATGAATCATGTGCAATAAAACAGAAACTACCTGTAAAGTTTATAAACTTCGTTCATCAATTAATTGAGCTTCTCTTTCATAGTGCCCTGTTTCCCACTAGAGCCAGAGGCCTCCCCAGATGGAGGCAGCATGGGATGCAAGTATTCAACCTGCTCGGACTCAGTATAATACCATTCTGGCAGGACTGTGTATTCCCCAGTGCCTTCAGGGTACTCACAGGCTGTGATGTGGGTGAAGGGTTCCTTCCATTCAAACAGAACGGCAACCCTACAAGCAAGAGGGGAAGTGGGCCAGGGAGTTACAGTGAATAGCTTATGCAGCAACTTACACCATGACCTGTGATGACTTCATACAGTGATACAACATCAAGCAAAGACCAACAGACCACAAGAAGACAAGGCAGACATACACACACAGACACACACACAGACACACACACACACACACACACACACACACACACACACACACACACACACACACACACACACACACACACACACACACACACACACACACACCTGGGGTTATCCTTTCTGACCACCTGCTTGACCCATGTGAGGAACTGGTCCAGTAAATTCAGGCACACTGCAGGATCCCACATGTTGCGCTCACCCTATGTATAAAAGGTGGGAAGACATGAGCATGTACAGTTGGAATTGAGCGGTGTGTGTGTACAGTATGCATGTGTGTGTGCGTGCGTGCGTGTGCGTGTGTGTGTGTGTGTGTGTGTGTGTGTGTCCACACACAGATGGAACTCTAGAAGTGCAGAGTACTGGAGAAGAAACCCTAAGGTTGAACACCATTGTCGGGGATGCACAAGTGGCAAAGAGTGAGGGACTGGGCCCCTCCTAACCCATCCAAGTCTGCCACCATCAACCACTGAAACTCTCCTCAAAACATTCCAATGGACAAAGGGAGTCAACAACAGCAGTAGCTGGTGTGTGTATACACCACATGTAATGTATTGAATGGCACACAACTGACATAGGGGCGCAGCCATACAAATGATCCCCAGAGCATGATCAACTAGCCCATGACAGTGGCACAAGGCCACATGGTCGGTCCAAACAACATTCGCCATTATGGGGGACAACAGTCTCTTAGAGCAACTGTTCTCTACCAACATACTTTCACGTGTCAACTGACACCATGTATGTACACAAATTATACTGTATGCATAACAGTTTGTACATTAAACATGCAGATGCTTGTAATATAAATGTAGACTATTAGCTATCACACACACACACATATAATTCAGGCTCATGGGAAGTAATGTCTCCTATGGACGGGGCAGCAAGTTCTCAGGTACCTCAGTAAGTCATAGTTCATTCATTGCTAGAATGGCTGCCATTTGGGGGCAGACAGAGGTTGGGGTTGGAAGTGTGTGCAAATGTAAGTTGTGTGTAGGTGTGTGTGGTGTGTGTGTGTGTGTGTGTGTGTGTGTGTGTGTGTGTGTGTGTGTGTGTGTGTGTGTGTGTGTGTGTGTGTGTGTGTGTGTGTGTGTGTGTGTGTGTGTGTGTGTGCATGTCTGTGTGTGTGCTCCATGAGTGCAGTGCATGGGAATGTGTAATCTATCCAAGAAACCACTAAAGAGAGAAGACCTCATTTCCTGTCACTCACAGGATTCCCCATTACCAGCCCCACCACAAGCCCCCTCATCACACCAGCACTGCTAGCGCTACTTCAAACATACACACACCTCACTGAGCACAAAACAAGGATGGAGTGACCCACAGCTATCACACCACAAACTGCCTCTACAGTACAACATGTTTACCGACCGGAGAACACAGCTGCAGTAGGTGAACACTCTAGCCTCCACACCCAGGCAAATGCTTAGCATGCCTAGCAAGCCAGCTAGCTAGCCAGCTATGTGCTAGTCTCGCGTAGCCAGGACCCTTTCCTTCATTGTCTCTACTATAAACAGAGGGGAGATGCGGTTTGGGCTACACAGGACTAGCTATGTGCAGTGTGAGGTGAGTACAAGCAAATGGTGTTAGCTCTGTGCTATTAATAGCCACAGTGCTGAAAAGGCTGCACATAGTTTACATAACATTGCTACCACCGCATTATTGAGTGGCTAGGTGATATGGGCTAAGCGGTCCCTGAACCAATTACAGCTTTGTTAATAAATTAGCAGACACTACCCTCTCTCTCACTCTCACTACCTAGGCAACAGTCCACTTCGTTAGGTGATTGAGTAGCCTGTTTTGGGACAGCCTGCTGTTCCTCCATCAGTAGGGTGCATACATGTAGCTACTCCTACGAAGACACTGTGTGACGCTCATAGAGAAAGGTGTTCGTTAATACACAGCTCTTAGCAGACAATTACACCCACAGGTTTCTATCCCTCTTCTCTCTTCCTCCCTTTCTGGCCTTTCTCATCTTCTCTTCTTCACTTCTCCTCAGGCTCCTCCCTTCCTCCCCTCCTCTCTCCCCTCCTTTCCTCACTTCTTTTCTTTCTCTTCTCCTCCCTTCCCCTCCCCTCCCCTCCCTCCCCTCCCCTCCCCTCTCCTCCCCTCTCCTCCCTCCCCTCCCTCCCTCCCTCCCTCCCATCCTCACCTGTAGTTGCTTCGGAATATCAAGAGTTCGAAATGTTTCCAGCTTCTGTACAATTCCACTGTCGTCACGGAAACCACACACAATCTTGGGCACGCCAATGAGAAAGGACTGCACCCACCATTTCAGCAGCTTAAACCTGCATCATGTGGTCATGGCCATGCATGCATACAGGTGAGAGTTGAAGGGGTAAGCTCACAAGGGGCATGACGACGTATCTTTGAATGCTAGGTGAACAATGTAACACATGCTAGCTTCCACCTCAAGTCAATTGTGTTAAAACCTCTACTTCCATTGATGCCTGCTGGGTCAAAACAGCTCAGCAGAGAAGAGTGTGTATGGCTGCATGCATTGCAAGTTAGCACACACATCATTGCACACTCCAGTGCACAAGTACACTCCAGTGGTGTTGGTCCATCACTTGTGTTTAATCCCATTAACACCATCTCATGAGAGTCCCTGTGGGCCCATGTGGTGGTGGGATCACCCAATACATAGACAGCCCTCCTGCAAAACAGTCTGCTGGCTCTTCTAGCATTGTGGGATGATGTCATCCACTGAGACAAGGTGACTGTCACCTTCCTTGTCACTGTTCAGGACAAAGGGTGCTAGTTGGAGCAGATTTGCATTGACTGCACATATTCCTAGTTAAAGGGCTGCTCCTCTTAGTAGACCTTGTGAACACATGCTCTCCTTCTCCCACACAGCCAACTGACATACAGCTGTACACACAGCTAGCCTTCCACCTAGCTCTGGAGGGCACACTACGTACCAAATGCACAATACACCCTTTACATTGGAAACCCTCAGAAGCTCACTTTGAACTGAGGATACCACACTAATGTGGACTGTCCCAGCTACATAGAGGTGTATACTAACTACCTCTGAAATAAAGAGGCCTGTCTGGCGAGGACACTTGGGGCCTACCACAAGCTGTTACGAAAGTGTCTGGAACTGGAAGTGCCCCTGTACTTCCAATGAAGCCTTGAAGGCATCCATTCATAACACAGTCATTTCAGGGTTTTCTCATCCAATACACTCTGCACTTAATCACATGAGCGAGTATTTGAAACAACACGCTCTCACGTGCATAGCAATGACAATCGGCGATCAAAGCACATGTGAATCAACCATTCCAATACCATACTGACGTGATAGAGTGCAGAGTATAATAGTCAATTGGGACTAGAAGCCCTGAAATGATTGCACAGACATACAGGTAGGCACAGTGAAATTCCAGCTGCATGTCCCCTAGCTAGCTACAGACCATCGCTGCAGAGCGCACAACAGTGCCAATAGCTTGTTAGTGCATACAGAGCCAAAAAGCACCAATTAGCTACGCAGAAGCAGCCCAAGTTCGTGGGTTCCACCAGACCTACTGCATGAAGACATTCTTACCAAAACAGCTGTAGGTCATCACCATTATTGCACTGGCATTCCATTCCTTACTGGGCTGTAAGAGCTCCATAACACCCTTCACAACACCTTCTAAAGGTAGTCAGAGTGCTTAAGGCACACTACATGACTTTAGAGAAGGAATTTTGCAGATTCTTCCTTCGTGCGAGTTTGAAGAAGCGCAGACCCTCCTGACATCATGGAAGGAAAGGCATCGGCTGTATAGTCTCACTGAATTTGTCAGACACTCACTGTCAATGTATCTTTCCCACACTTCTGTTCAACAGTAGTGGCAGTTATAGGAAGAGCAGCGAACAACAAAATGCCTTGGAATCAGCCGTTCCGGGTGATCGTGCACCGGTGAAAGGGGTGCTCTACACAGCCTATTGACACTGTCAATTGCAGACTCTGCCAACCTTAGATACATTGTAAGAACAGTATACAAGCTTCAATTTCAGTGAGATAAGTATAATATATGAGGCAGATAGCCTTTAATAGGGTAATTTTCACAAGTGGGCAGAGGACATGGTGGAGCAGGTTACTGGATATTAACTTTCTTAAGACTTTTACTTTCATGCTTGCCAACTAATCAACAAAATTTGCAACAAAAATTGCAGTTTTTATAGCTTTATGTACCCTCCCAAAACCAACACCACGAAGAACATCTAGCATCCAACCATGTGCAGTACAACACAGACGCACACAGCAGCTGCCAACAGTACATTTGCAATAATTTCTTTAGCTTACATAACCTGCTCATACATACCCACACTGTGAAGAAATTGTACCATCCATTTGGCATACAGTACAGCACACACACACGCACACACACACACACACACACACACACACACACACACACACACACACACACACACACACACACACACACACACACACACACACACACACACACACATACCACACACCACAGTTGTCAGTCTGTCAGGGTCACAACAGGAGAATGGGAGGCGTGGCTGCCAAAATGAGTATGACCAGGAGCACATAATGAGAAAAAATGGAAGGGTTTTTCTCATTATGTGCTCCTGGTATGACTGGGGTTACAGCCAAACTATGCCAATTGACTAATTGCTCAGTTGCTAATGGATACCACCACACTGCCCAGTGGAATGTGAGGGTTAGTGACATGTCATGTATGGTGTTACTAAAAATAGCTCTATTCCCTGGGAGTAACATGATGTCACTGTGTTACTAATAATAGCAGCAACCACTTGCAGCACATGTATGTCACTATGTTACTAATAATAGCTGTAAACCTGCTGGCAGTGTTTCAGAGGCATGAGAAAACAAGACAAATTGAAGTCTGTAAAGTTAACAACTCCTCCTAAATTGATCTCATGCATGAAAATGCAGCAAAAGGCATTTACCTTCACCCACCTCTATTCTAAACCAAAATCTTAACCCTGTAGGCCGTGACTGTTACTCGAGTGAAAGGAATGGCTGATGAATGAATATTGTGGTTGCCAGGTGAGGCTACTGCTCCTAGCTGCAAGCACTGCCTGGCTCAGCACTTGCTTGACTCTGACATGTGGAAGCTATCAATTAGTGCCCATAGGTATGATGGCACACTAGTGTGTCTAGGTCACCATCAAAGTGCGGGCTAACCACGAATCAGAACTAAGCCTAATCCATTTACTGAGATGCTTCTGCACACAGAAGACATATTGACACACCGCACATGGAAGGGATACAAATATGGAGACACACACACACACACACACACACACACACACACAGGGAGAGCCTTTAGCCCTTAGGACCCCTACTGTAGGCACCCAATGCTAACATCAACACACTCGTCTACTGCTATATCCTTTTCTTAGCTTTCTTGTGGACTTCATGAGAAACGGTGTACACGTGTGCGTGTGTGCATTTGTGTGGCTTAGACCAATTCCAAGAAGTAGGAAACAATTCAGAAAAGCTCTGTTACTTCAAAGGAATACACTGAATGAGGTTATGAGTAGACCAGCAATGAGTGATGCAGGTGAACTATTCTGCTGTTGCTGCCCAACACTGAGGGAAGACTGTGTGGGTGAAACTCCATCATTACTAGTTACTCTCCACCACCCTACCCAGCAGATAAGGAGTGTACTCTTACATGGCCAAGGTCTTGATTTGTACATTGGCAATGACAAGACACAGCACGTGTGTTGACCGCCTTGGGTGGGGGCTTACCGTTTGAAAGAGTACTTGTTCTTGTCCGTGTAGATGACTCTAGTGGTTTTCAGTTCAATGTAGTTCTGCAGACTACTGGTGCTGGCTTCCTGGAGGGGTGCGAAGTAAATGTCCCGTGTGTCTGTGTGCGTACATAAGTGTGTGTGTGTGTGTGTGTGTGTGTGTGTGTGTGTGTGTGTGTGTGTGTATGTACGTAAGTGTGTGTGTGTGTCGTGACACAACAACATTCGACAACGTTTGACTGGATACTACAATGGGACCTAGGCCCCGCCCTATGTCCTCTAGGACAAGGAGAACTGAAGTGTGGTGTGTGTGCATGTGTGTGTGTGCAGTTTGAAGTCATGTGTTCAAGAGGGTGTGTGCATGCACTGTAGTAGAGTACTGTAGTACATCATATTATGTGAGAGCAACATATTGTGCATGCTGCAGGGGAAGTTAATGAGCTTCGAGCGCAGTACTGACTTCAGTGGGATACAAGACGTTTCGATCCGTAGATCTTCATCAGTTGTAATACAAAACTTAGGGAAGCGTGACATTAAATAAGGGTGGGTGTGTCATTGAGTGTCAAAAGTTTGGTGGGGGGGGGGGGTGATGTAATGGGTGCATCTAATTAGGAGTAAAGGGGGTGATAGGCAATAGAATGAATAGGGGTGGGAGGTGAGGTAGGGTGAGGTGGCCTGGGGTCAGTTCACCTCCCACCCCTATTCATTCTATTGCCTATCACCCCCTTTACTCCTAATTAGATGCACCCATTACATCACCCCCCCCCCCCCAAACTTTTGACACTCAATGACACACCCACCCTTTTTTAATGTCTCGCTTCCCTAAGTTTTGTATTACAACTGATGAAGATCTACGGATCGAAACGTCTTGTATCCCACTGAAGTCAGTACTGCGCTCGAAGCTCATTAACTTCCCCTGCATCGTGAACACGCAGTAATAAACCTCTACAGTATCATATAGTGCATGCGTTGCCCACACACACACTCACATCCCCTCCCTAGCACACACACTCACATCCCCTCCCCAGCACACACACACTCACATCTCCTCCCCAGCACACTCACATGCTCACAGCAATCCACGTCCCCAGCACACACACTCACATCCCCTCCCCAGCTCACTCACACACTCACATCCCCTCCCCAGCTCACTCACACACTCACATCCCCTCCCCAGCTCACTCACACTCACATCCCCTCCCCAGCTCACTCACACTCACATCCCCTCCCCAGCTCACTCACACACTCACATCCCCTCCCCAGCTCACTCACACACTCACATCCCCTCCCCAGCTCACTCACACACTCACATCCCCTCCCCAGCTCACTCACACACTCACATCCCCTCCCCAGCTCACTCACACTCGCATCCCCTCCCAGCTCACCCACACACTCACATCCCCTCCCCAGCTCACTCACACTCACATCCCCTCCCCAGGTCACTCACACTCACATCCCCTCCCCAGCTCACTCACACACTCACATCCCCTCCCCAGCACACACACACTCACATCCCCTCCCCAGCACACACACACTCACATCCCTTCCCAGCTCACTCACATGCTCACAGCAATCCACCTCCCCAGCCATGATGATTGAGTGCTGGTTAATCTTAGTCCGCACAACAGAGCAGAACTCCTCCTTGTCGTTGGCAGGCTCCCCCTTCCAGCCGGGCAGGCTACTAGCAGTGCGAGTGTTGGGAGTTTGGGCTGAGTGGAAGAGAGGTTGAGAGGGCTGAAGGGTATCCTAGCCTGCTAGACCACCCCACTAGTATGTGTCATTGGGGATCAGATACAAAGACGTCATTCTGGGACACAAGGGAATACATACACAAGGGAATACATACACGGGGGGGGGGGGGGGGGGATCAAAGCGTGTTTACAGGAGCAGCACAGTACAAGGACGAATATCGAAGTAACAGGGAGAGACAGTAGAAGAGCGGTCACTATCAGGAGGTGGTACCAGAGTACACGTAAGACGCAATGCAGCAATCACTTCAATACAGCAATCAGTTCATTGCACATTGTAATGACAGATTTTCTAGATAAAGGGCAATGATGTCAATTTAATAAGAACCAATTCCTATATCACTATGATGCAACTGGATTGGCTGAAAGCATGCATGAACCCAGCTCTCTGTTCACAGTAGCAAGTTTCAGAGGAGAATTCAGTCTCTTCTTCACAAAAGAATAAATAGTTCTCTACCACCGAATCAAAACAGCACAGTAGCCCTCACTCGGTGCCTCAAAACAGCACAGGAACCCACACTCCGTTCCTCAAAACAGCATAGGAGCCCGCACTCAGTGCCTCAAAACAGCACAGGAACCCACACTCAGTGCCTCAAAACAGCACAGGAGCTCACACTCAGTGCCTCAAAACAGCACAGGAGCCCACACTCAGTGCCTCAAAACAGCACAGGAACCCACACTCAGTGCCTCAAAACAGCACAGGAGCTCACACTCAGTGCCTCAAAACAGCACAGGAGCCCACACTCAGTGCCTCAAAACAGCACAGGAGCCCACACTCAGTGCCTCAAAACAGCACAGGAGCCCACACTCAGTGCCTCAAAACAGCACAGGAGTCCACACTCAGTGCCTCAAAACAGCACAGGAGCCCACACTCAGTGCCTCAAAACAGCACAGGAGCCCACACTCAGTGCCTCAAACAGCACAGGAGCCCACACTCAGTGCCTCAAAACAGCACAGGATCCCACACTCACTTGGTGCTGTCATGTAATCCTCAAACTTGACGCCCCAGTAACACATTCTCTTCTCACGATCGGTCTGAGCTGCCCTTCTAGCTTCCTCTGCTTCACTTGGGAATTCTCTAAAGTAAATAGTCCCTTTGTGCATTGTGGCAGCCATTTTCCACGGAGACTGATCATAATATGAACATATGACCTTTGTCAGCATTCCTCGCCATGACACAAAGTCAGTGTGCAGGTGACTCGATCTACAGATGGGAAAGAAAGAAGCACCGTATGCAGACTGTAACGTTACAAAATTTTGTGGGACAACATTTTTGCGAGTTAGTGGACATTTGCGCAAATAAATATGTGAACCCCCCCCCCCCCCCCCCCCACTGTTGTTAGGCATTAGGAGGGATACAAGGACATTGCGAGAATAAATTTGTAAACTCCTCAGGCAAGGGGCATCCACAAATATACACCATGCAAATAATAGTACACATACATTATCCAACAAGATGTGGAAATGGTCAGAAGTAGTTTGAAAGTAAAAAGAAGTAAACAGAAAATAAGTGTGACTAGACTATAATTTATTATAAATATTTTGCCTTTAGTCATTTGGAAAATTATTATTTCATGAATGGCCGCCTCATTATTTATGCAATGTACTTGTATACTGGATGGATAAAGCACGAAAAGAAATGTTTGCGTGATTCTATTTTTGTGAATGCCTACCGAGTTGCAAAATTCACAAACATAAGGTCCCACAAAAATTAAAGCATACACCATAGAGCAGCTTTTGGCAGCAATGCTTGCTAAGCTATACCCTTGGTACATGGGGTCAATACTGGAATTACAAAATGCACATATTCATACAGATACACTGACTACAGACACACACACACACACACACACACACACACACACACACACACACACACACACACACACACACACACACACACACACACACACAGGTACTCGAACACATGCACACACTTTTTTGGCTCTGGTTTGCTACCTCCAGTAGCAGCTGTTGACCCAGTTGCCTTTTCAGGAGAGGTGCCTGTAGTGGCCTTTAAAGGACTGACAGGTGAGATGCCCCCGCGCTTCTGTTCTTCGCTACTGCGCCTCTGCGGATCCTGATTAATAGCCCCGCGGCGCTTATTGAGCCAAGTCAAGATGGGACTAATGCCCTCTTCAGGGCGCGATTCCTTTTCCTTGTACTTGTCAAAGCCAACCGATAGGTCCAACCTTACCGCCTTCGGATTCACTGGCACGAAAACACTTAACAGGCTCTTGTCCCAGGCGGGTTGTCTTGCCTGGTTTAAAGACATGAATCCCACCTCTTCTGGCCGTTGGAACCGGGGTACAGCGGCACCAGGCTTTACGAAATCTCCATCTTTTACAGGGAAAGGTTTTAATATCGTTGGAAATGGGCGGCTACTCGGAGGAGTCCTGGAAGAAGGAGTTGAAGTCGAGGGTTTGGTTCTTTTCGCCTTCGGACTAGATACCTGGGCCTCCAATGCGCTTCTTTTTTGTCCACTGCCAGAGCGAGACTCTCCATGTGGAAAGGGCGCGGTAATGGGAGTAATCTTCTGCATGTCTCTCCAAACTGTGGGCCGATAAACTATCCTAAGCTTACGAACTGTCTAGGGATTTCCCAGGTGAAACATAACTAGATTCATAGCTACACACGGAAACGAAACGCACATTAATTGTCTGCATTCATGTATCGCCGGAGGTCAATATCCCACTGCCTATCCTTCATGCTCTGCTCTTCTCGCCTCTGTCTCTTGGGCAAACATTTGTCTTTCCGCTTGTCTTCTGCTGCAGGCCTTTTGGCACAAGGTTGCCTCACAGCATCAGTGTCATTGGGGCCAAAATGGGTCACTCTTGCTTGCTTGCCTGCATCCGCTCCAAGTCCAAGACGGTCTCTCTTCAGCACTGTTTTAACTGGAAACTGCTTTCCCTCTGAACATTCACCCAGGCCATGCTCTGGATTCCAGCCACCCTTTACCAACAATTTATAGCCTTTGTTGCTCATAGGAATGCCATACTGGTGTACACTGGGATGGTGATGGCAGTTGAACTGGTGCAGGGTTGAGTGGCTGTGAGTCGTCTCAGTGGACTCTCTCACTGCCATGTTGCAGAGTGAACAGAAAAAGGGAACCTGCTGCTGTGTCTGAGATGTTGGGGTCTCCACTGCACATCCACCTGGCATTGCCAACTCATTCTCCCGACTCCGTTCTACCTCGTTACTATCATCCAAAGAAAATGACTGTATTACATCTGCCACATGTCTGTGCCCTGCCATCAATGCCAGATCCACTGCTGTTCTTCCCTGTTTGTCGCATACACCCTTCCATTGTACACCCTTGGATAACAAGTAGCACACAATGTCATGGTGTCCCGCATATGCAGAAGACATTAGCAGGCTCCAGCCATACATGTCACGCACGTTAAGATCCACATCTGGACTTGTAGATGCGTCAAGGACTTGTCTTAGCTCCTTCAACATCCCTTCTTGCGCAAAAAGGAAGAGTTG
>OZ025882.1:1703926-1716426 GCA_964019415.1 Ianthella basta
TTGCCTGAAAGAGATTCTCAAACTCCAAGAAGCTGAGTGCCTCGATGACCCTCTTGTCATTGAGGCTGCTGAAGATGGTTGCAGTGACATCCTTCAGTGGCTTCCAGTTCAACATCAGTAGAGGAACGCTGGAGGCATAGCGAGGCCCCCGAGAGAGTGTCCTCGCTCCAATAGCAGTTGAAGGAGGGGGTGGAGGCACTGAAGGGGCAGGGGAGGGACGGCAGCATGGTGTTGGTTTCAAAGGGTCCACAATATCGTGAAACACGGTAGCACAGAACAGGGTACAGTGAATAGGGTGCATACTCCAGTGGCACACTACTAACTCCACCATAGGGCAGGAGTTAAAGGATAAAACAGTCCCCATTTCACATTGCCCAATGTGCAATAGATTAGTGTAGAGGTAGAGGCTCCTTAATTTTCCACCATAAATATTGCAGATTTTCTAAAAATTAATTTAATTGTTCTTTTGCAGATATTCTAAATTGTTCCAAATGTAGATGCACTATGAAGTGGAGCTCAGGTTTTTTCATATACTGCATATAACATCTCCTAAACCCTTACTGTACATAGCCTCTGTCACCTGTGTGTGTGTGTGTGTGTGTGTGTGTGTGTGTGTGTGTGTGTGCGTGCACGCATGCCTACTACCACTCCACTACTGGTAGGTTTTGAGGTGCCAGAGGACATTAGTTCAGCTCACCTGGTGGGAGGGGAGGCGGAGGGGCGGCCACAGGGGGTGGGGCTGGAGGTGGGGGTGTCGGCTCAGGCAGTGTCAGTGCAGGTGACTGTGCCGACGTGTCTGGGGTGGCAGACAGAGTGGGTGTGGTCGGCTGGTTGGGTGGGGCATCTGCAGCATGCTCCAATGATGCGTTTGTCATTGTCTGGGAGAGGTTACGTGTGATGGGAATTGAATGGGGATCTAATGCGGCACTAGTCCCCATCTCAGCAAGCTTGATGGCAATGACTTCATAGCTCTCCTTCAGACTCTGGTTTTCTTCCTTTAAATGGGAATGGGGATGTAATGAAGAAGAATCAACAATCAGAAGGTTGTAATATCCATTCATGAAACTGTGATGTCACACTGTGTTATCCTTTTGCGATGGTGTAACCATAATAACACATTGAGCTGTCACAGTGATGACTGGAACCCCTCAGCCCTTACCAACTTGATGTCACTAGCAAACATGCTCTAGAAAGAAAGGGCTAGTCATAGATGGGAGCGCTTAGTCACAACTGCCAGCTTTACCGTCCTCTTTGCACTAACCACAAGATCATCCATAAGTCCCCTAAGCTCTACAGTCTTCTCCAGGTACTGCTCGTTAGCGGCTGCTAGCTGACGGTTCTCTTCCAATAAAGCGTCTTTGTGCTGGACAGCCTCCTTTGAGGGGGAGAGGGAAGGGTGGGCCATGGGGAGGTGGAGGTAATAGGGGATTGACACAAGATAACTGTCTGTACAGTAGCTATGTATGTAGCACACCAAAGACAACTTGTACACATCCATACCCTTTTACGTATGCACACACATTCACTCTCCCGCACCAGTGACCTCACCGTCAGCTGTGCAATGCTAAGCTGCAGTTCATCCATGTGAGCCTTCTGGCTCTGGTTGACGTTCATCAGAGCTGCATTCTGCTGGCCCAGTCTCTCGTTCAGGGACCGCTCCTGCTCCAAGTAGGCATTGGCTGCTTGCAGCTGTCAAAGGAGAAGGAGGAACGGAGCGTACAATGAATAGCAGTATTAACACATACTAGAATCAACAGAATATAGTCTGTATTGGAAACCTGTACATGTGTGTGTGTGTGTGTGTGTGTGTGTGTGTGTGTGTGTGTGTGTGTGCATGTGTATGTGTGTTCAGGGGGATGACAGCTTCTGAGCCGCCATTCACCTCTTGATTCAAATTGTTGGCTCGTCCACTGGCGGCTGCCAAGTCATCCATGATTGCGTTGATGTCCACAAAGTTGTCATGCCATTCCCTCAGCTCATGCAACACACGCTCATCTTGTCTCCCAGACAGGGACTGTGCAAGGAAGGTGACATGACAAGGGAGAGCAGAGTGAAACACTAGGGGAGGGGGTGTGACACACTAGGGGAGGGTGTGTGACACACTAGGGGAGGGTGTGTGACACACTAGGGGAGGGGGTGTGCCACACTAGGGGAGGGTGTGACACACTAGGGGAGGGGGTAGGACACACTAGGGGAGGGGGTGTGACACACTAGGGGAGGGGTGTGTCACACTAGGGGAGGGGGTGTGACACACTAGGGGAGGGGATGTGGCACACTGGGGAGGGGGTGTGACATGCTAGGGGAGGGGGTGTGACACACTAGGGGAAAGGGTGTGACACACTAGGGGAGGGGGTGTGACACACTAGAGGAGGGGGTGTGACACACTAGGGAGGGGGTGTGACACACTAGGGGAGGGGGTGTGACACACTAGGGAGGGGGTGTGACACACTAGGGGAGGGGGTGGGACACACAGGGGAAGGCCTATTGGGTGACAGATGAGGTTGATGGACTCACATTCTCCACTGCCTGCAGGTCAAACCCAGCTAGGAGGAAGTCGTGTTGCAGGTACACCTTCACATTGAGGGAGCTGGCTGTCTGCACTACGGTGTTGATGAAGGTTAGGGCAGCCACCTGTAAAAGAAGTGGGAGGGGCGGTGACACACCCACAAGTTGATGGATAGACACAATGTCTATATATTGTATGTACGTATGTATGTGTGTGTGTGCGTGCGTGCGTGCGTGCGTGTGTGTGTGTGTGTGTGTGTTCGTGGTGTGTGTGTGTGTATCCTCTGGTGCACTAAGCACTCATGCACCAACCTGGTAAGGAGGATCAATGGGTTCTTTAGTGATTGTCTCAACAAGCACTTTCCAGCGATGCCTCTCATTTGACAGGGAATGGAGTTGGTTGAAGGCCTGAAGCACCTTCTTGTTGCCTCCCGGAGTGAGGAGGATAGACAGCATCATCTAGTACAGGAGACAAGTGACCATGCTTCATGGAGAGAAGGTGTATCAGTTACCTCTTCAATGTGTAGTGTGTGTATTGTAAGAGAGAAGAAGGGAGAGATGTGTTCACACCTTGAGGATAAGAACCTTCACCCTGATATTGTCGTGCTTCATACACTGTACAAGGCGGAACATGCTTGCATCATAGCTCATCAGGGCATTGAAGCCTCGCTGCATGAAGGAGAGGAGAGGGGAGGAGAGACAGGGGTGGGAGGGTCTAGCATGACAGGCTACCACTGCCCTCATTACTGTAGGTCATAGGGTGTGTGTGTTGATGCCTCACCCTGTGGTTGAGGAGGGCCTTGAGGCAGAGCAAGCAGGAGTAGAGGTCAGCCTACAGGGGAGGCAAGGGTGAGCATAGGGCATGCTGTGTGTGTGTGTGTGTGTGTGCGTGTGTGTGTGTGTGCGTGCGCGTGTGTGTGTGTGTGTGTTTGTAAGTGCATGTGTGTGTGTGTGTGCGTGTGTGTGTGTGACTGACTGGCCCCCGTGCAAGAATCAAGTGCTTATTTGGATTCTTCTGTGGGGGCAATGTTGGATGCTCCATAAGGTCCTTGAGGACATTGAGCAGCACAACGTGACCGTGCTTGGGGGAACTGACAAACTCTTGGACCCAACTGAAAGAGAAAAGAGGAGAGGGACGGGAGGGGAGGGGAGGGGGAGGAGAGGGAAGGGGAGGGGAGGGGAGAGGAACATCAGTGCATTTAACAAATCAATACTACTAAAGCTATTATCAAACTAGCACTTAAGACACCCTCACCACTACCTACAGTACTGGTGGAGAAGAGGTGGACAGTTGGGCTACCCTACCCAGGCTGCCGATGCACCCTCCCCTCACGCATCATCTGCCGTGCTCCTGATGTCCACCTCTAGGTCGGTCAGAACCTTCCTCAGTGGGCTCAGGTGGGCAAGGAGCTTGCTCTTCACTTTGACCTCTTTCAGAACAGGTGAGATATGTCTCAGGAGCTGCTCAATGTAGAAGGCACTCTCCACACCTGCCTTGAGTTCATGCTGGGAAGGGGAGAGGAAAGGTGAGAGGTTAGAGGACGGAGGAAAGGAAGGGATATCAGAGAAATATCTACTCTCAAACTCCATTATTAATTAACAAAGAGCTGTCTCAGCAACATATGCTTGCACATGTGCCACCCACCCCTCCCCCTCCCCACCCCTCCCCTCCCCCTCCCTGTCCCCCTCCTCCTTCCTCCCCCTCCTATCTTTGTATGTAAAGTGCCCATGGACTAATCACATTACAGTACACTGCTCCCAACAATAATATATAAACACAACACCATATAGAGAAGGAGAGGGCTGACATCATCACACACAGCACCAGCTTGTTATTCTACCACTAGACTGCAATCCAAAATTAGCAGACAGATGTCAACCACATGCACCCTCCAATAGCCCTCACCCCCCCCCCCCCCCTCCAATAGCCATGCCTACTGCTGCATGTTTAGCTGTTTCGGTACCTGTGCTAAGATGAGCTGCCACTTCTGGTCTCTGGTCTTCAGGTTGAGTCCAGCCACTTGGTCAGGGGGAAGGTTCAGTTTGTCCTGGAAGGGAGAGGGAAGGGAGGGGGAGGGGAGAGGAGGAGAGAGAAAGGGGAGGGGAGAGGAGAGGAGGGGAAGGGAGAGATGGGGCGAGGTGGGGAGGGGAGGGGAGGGAGAGGAGATTGCATGCAGACGTCAGCACAGCAAATTAATCACAGCTCATCACAGCATGCCCTTTGCAGCATGAGCTGCAGCAGTGCATGTCATCACTCACCACCAATCTCTGAAAGAGGGCATTCACAATCTCTTCACTAGGAGGAGCACGATTAGCAGACATGTCTATTTTGGCAGGCAGGGAGGAAGAGAGAGATAGAGAGAGGGAAAGGAGAGGCAAAGAACATGTACAGTGTGAAGTAATACTCTTACAACACGCCGCCCAAAAGTGCACGTAGGCGCATCAGTGCGTTAGTGACTACACATGGTAGACAGTCTATGGTAAGTGCAACTCTTATAGCTACACACACTTGATGCAATCTATATTGGTCAAGCAGGGTTCTAGCACACAACGGAAGGTATGCAAACCCTCGTTCGCCACTCACGGCGCGTGTCACCGACGATGTCAATATGCGGCCTCCTTTCAACAGATGGTTGCCCGGTTTCATTCTCGCGTGGCGCCTTACGGCTCACGGAGAGCTCTTTCCAGCTATCCGGGGGTGGTTCGCGAGGGAGAGTTCTCCCTCGCTCCCTTGTCGCCTGCTGGGGCACCACATCACCTACCAAATGCGCTCGAGGGAGTGACATGGCTGCTTGAGGTCCTGCTAGCAAGACTTGGTAAGTACGTATGCAGTTGAGTCCGATTTGCTCCCTCCTTAGGAGGATCAAGACTGTACCACAGTAGCAACTACTACCAAGCAATCACGGCACAGGAAGATGCCTGTCCGCACAGAAACGCGAGCGGCTCCTCTTGTCTGCTGCAGTCTTGCTGAGATGGGCGGGGGTCCGCCTCATGCATAAGATCAGCTGATTAGGGGCTATCCCTATCATTAGCCACGTGGTAACTCCTCTTCTCCGGCTTCGCTTATTGTCCAAGGTTGGTTGTGTTTCTATAAGAAATCGTCCCAATCCTCTTCGAACCTGACTTCTTTGTGTGTGTTCCCGTGCCCCATGTGTTCTCACAACGTTCTTACATGTAACTGATGCTTTTCCGTTTCTCTTTCGCTGCTGTCATTTTCGTGGATAGCCTTTCTTTGGAGGCGTACAGGTTGCCATGGTAAGTGTGCCATGTGCCATAACCGTACTCTCTGCCTCCATTCGCAACTCTATTTGACTATGTGCCCTTTCTTTTCACAGCCGAAGCAAATTCAGGATATAAAGGACTTCCTTGTGGCTGCAAGGCGAAAGGATGCCAAGTGTGAGTGTTGTATATGTATAACACATGTCGGTCAGCCCACGTGCTAGCATTGTAACCATTGGTCGATGACTCCCTCCCCAAACCATGGATAGTAGAGTTCTCTACTATCCATGCCCAAACGAAGCAGTGATCATCTGCTACCTGCCATGGGTAGTTGTGTCAGGCTGAGAGGATGTATTGTTATGCCCTTACGTTCTGTTTTGTATGTATGCATCTAGCGAGTGTGTCTGTGTTTGTCTGTATTCTTGCGTGTGTACAGCCGTGAAGATTATGAAAGCAAAGGACCGAGTTAAGTTCAAGGTCAGGTGCACAAAGTACCTCTACACCTTAGTCATGATGGACAAGGAGAAGGCAGAGAAACTGAAGCAGTCATTACCACCAGGTGAGGAAAGGGAGAGGAGTTGGGGAGGCAGGCTGTTGGACTGAATTGGCTCAGTTCTCTGTGCGCTGATGGTGTTTGAGTTGCAGTGGTACTGCACCTTCTGTCACTGCTTCTGTTGCTAATGTCACTGCTGTCATTGCTTGTCACTACTGTCTCTGCTTCTGTCACTACTGTCACTGCTCTTGTCACTACTGTCACTCCTGTCACTGTTCCCCTACAGGACTAGAGGTTAAAGAACTAGCGAAGGCAGGCAAGAAGAAGACAAAGTGACACAAAAACTTGTGTACTGTTTGTTTGTTGTCTGATCATTATTTGTCAATTTGAAGATTTGAAATGCGTAATGTACCACGTTGCCTGTTTGTGTGGATGGCTTTGATAGGCTTGAATGTAGCATTGGCCCAGGGGGAGGGGAGGGCACGTAAGTGGATTGGAGTGAATTGTGTGTGATGTGTGATGAAGGTGTTCATGGTACATACACCCACGTAGTCCAGCTGTAGTAAGCATGAATGACTTCCACGGATGAGGCTTCTGCATACAGTTGTATAGGGTGACCACATGTTTGTATGCCCCCCTCCTGGCTAGTTTCGCTATATGCAGTAGTTGCTAGATCACAGGGCCCAACTGATGTCGCTTAAGATTCTCCACAACTTAGTACGTAGTTGAGTGACAATTCTAATGGAAGCCACAACTTAAAGGATAGGCAAAGGAAGGGAAATTGTCACCAGCTGGCATTCTATCACTGTCAGCAGCCCAAGCCAACTGACCCTGCAGCTGGCTTCATGCATAAGTAGTCCAGGGTTCAATACAGGCTGGTGCCAGTTTTCCCTTCTTCGCCTGTCATTCTTTTGAGTTGCGACTTCCATAAGAATTATTTCATATTACAACCGACCCATCTATCTCACATATGTACATGTACGTAGTTAAATGTACAAAACAGACTTGTTTTATTTACAATAAATAGCATTCACACTCCTTATATGGCAGCATACATGCCTTGATATAATTATTCAAATTCTTGAGAATAATGTGAGCACGCACCAATTGGGAGTGCAGGACGTTTCGATCCGGAGGTCTTTGTCAACTGCATACAGGAGCACATTGACAAAGACCTCCGGGTCAAAACGTCCTGTATTTGATTTATCATTACCAGTAGTGATAATAAGGCATCCAATGGGTCTTGACTGGTGCATGCTCCCCCACTGCTGTACATATAGTGTATGGCCTAACACAAGAGTATGCACTGTTGTTCAACTTAGACCATGCACACAACACTCTTCCCTTGTTGGCTTAGCTTGTACGAGTCTCCATCTCAGTAGGAACAGTCACACTGAGGCAGGAAGGCCACAGCAGACAAAACACGCAAAGCACATGCGAACGTGTCTCAAGGAAACACATAAATCACGAAACATTGTGGACAGAAGTTTCATGTGAGAGTAAAGAGATTTATGGAATTCATTTGTTCATATATTAGACACTGAATGATTTTGCTTTGACTGGAATGGACTTGATCAAAAAGGCATTAATCTTGTTCTTGTTCTTTTCATACACATTCAGGAGGACCCCCAGACCGACTATGAGTCCTGCCCATACATACCTGAATAGCGACACGGTAGGATACCATGTAGCTGGTGTGTGTGTGTGTGTGTGTGTGTGTGTGTGTGTGTGTGTGTGTGTGTGTGTGTGTGTGTGTGTGTGTGTGTGTGTGTGTGTGTGTGTGTGTGTGTGTGTGTGCGCGCATTAGCAAGTCACTGTGCCTCACTGTGTTGTGAATGGTTTAGTGAAGAGAAGGAATGACAGCACTATCGAGAGAGCCTTCCTGAAGGTAGTCACTGTAGGGTAGTGTAGTGCAAGGAGAGGTGTGGCATGTGACACAGTGATGCTTAACACAGTGACAAGTGATGCAACACGATACACTGTAGAGTGAAAGTGTAAGAACTATTTTGCCAGACCTAACAAGTACACAAGTACACAACAACACACCAAGGAAAAGATGGGCTGATGATCTGAAAGAAATTGAACAGTTAATTATTGAACTATTTAGTACAGCATGATGTGAACTATTTCTTGCACAGAACTGTTAGAAAATAATTCCAGCGACCTCCAGCATTGGAGATAAAGCTGTGTATGACTTGATTGATTGATTGAACAAGTCCACATAAACTGACAAAATTGTGCAAACACTCACATTAGCGTCAGGTGGCAGGGCTAATCAGGCTCAATTCCACTCTAATCAGCTTAATCATTGCTAGAATGTCTTCAATGTTTGTAGCTGCCATACACATGTACGTAGTGTAGTGTTGTCAACATGTGCGGAATACCTGTCACTGCAAGGAGAGCTCCGAACAACCTTACAAGCTGGAGGACGAAGCTGATCCCCAAGTAACCAGTGATTGAGAACACAAATGCTCCTGTGTACACTTCACCTGCATGCTGCGGCAGTGACAGTGACAAATGACAAAGTGACAATGTCACACAAATTGACATAGGTAGCAAGGACACAGTGAAGCCAAACCACACCAGTGACAGAATGACAGTGAAAGTGACAGTGAATACATAACATGACAAGATGACAATAAACCAATACTAGTGAACGTGACGTCCACTACTATCAGATTCACGCACAGTCCAGGAGTATTGCACAGCAGGGATCAGCTCCCCTGTGACTGCCAGACCCAGAAGAATGTAGAAAAAGCCCATTGTGTAGGAGAAGAAGACCTGCAGAGGAGGGAGACAACAGAGCACATACAGGAGATAAGGGGTCAAAGCCCATGATCTGCAAGCAGACAGGTTGTCGGGACAATAAGGACCTTGTCAGAGTCAATTCTACCAGCCTTCTCTCCTCCTCCCTCCATACCACTCTCCTCTCGTCCCTCACCCAGTAGCTCACATACTCCTCTGCCTCTTCCCTCCCTCTTCTCTTCACAAAAACTCTCCTCTCTACCCTCGCCCAGCTCACCACTTCTCTGTTGGTGGCCAGGTGTTCCTTCATTGCCTTCTCTTGTACATTGCCAATGGCAGCATCAGCACAGAGTGCCAAGGAGATGAGCAACACTCCTGAACACAGAGGAAACAAGGAGGACATGAGAGTAGGTACAGACCTGGAAGGAGCATGGGGACCACACGTACTGTTCTACCCACTCCATATGCACGCAAACATGCACACCCCACACACCTACTTACCTACATCACATCCACACTCACACCCACACACCCACACACCAGCACCCACACCAGCACCCACACCTGCACCCACACCCACACACCCACACCCACACCCACACACCTGCACCCACACACCTGCACCCACACCCACACACATCACATCCACTCTCATATCCACACACCTACACCCTTCCACCCACACCCACACACCTACACCCTTCCTACCCACACACCTACACCCTTCCACCCACACCCACACACCTACACCCTTCCACCCACCCAACCACACACCTACACCCTTCCACCCACACACCTACACCCTTCCACCCACACCCACACACCTACACCCTTCCACCCACACACCTACCCACTCACAACTCCACCCACTCAACCACACACCTACACCCTTCCACCCACACACCCACCCACTCACAACTCCACCCACCCAGCCACACACCATCCCTACCAAGCAAGCATACACACATACAGTGCAAATTGCAAACTACACTAGTTGTTTGGTCTTTGCTCACTTGCAGTGGCCACCCAGTGTACCCAACACTATAACATAAGATCATATGTCGTTTATGTCTAATGAAGGGTGAGAATTGGAATAATTAAATTAACAGGTGTACACGACTGATGTACTGTAAACACAGAGCATTGAGAGGCTTCCACTATCATTAAATTACTAAATTATAATGTAGATTGCAGGAAGTGTTAGAAATGATTGTATAGATAAACGTACAAAGTTTAATCAGATTGTGGCACCACGTTACCATGCAATTATTAGTACCAATTAGCACAGAAGGGAGGCGGGACGCATTTTTCGATGTTAAGGGTTTTCAACCCGCATGCGTCCAGCAACCACCTTACTTCCCCAAGTGCTTGCTACAAGAAGCATGAGAAGGAGAAGCAAAGACCTTATGATTAGAGAGTTCAAGAGATTAAGCATGGCACCTTCGCCCCCATTGCCATCGCAGCCACTGGGGGTATAGGCCCAGCCACCCAAGTGTTCTATGAAAGATAGGTGGCCCTCATAAGTTAGAAGCAAAAGCAACCATACAGCACAACGATTGGATGGACACACTGCTGCTTGAGCTTCTCCCTGCTACAATCTGCCATCACATGTCTACATGGCTCCAGATCTGCTGCCTACCACTGCCTAGCCAAGACTATTTGTGACAGGTGTTGACAGAAACTGCCACCACCAGTGCAAGCTGCAGGGTTAATGTCAGGACCAGCAAAAGCGCAATTTGGAGCGGGATGTCAGGACCAGCAAAGGTGCAATTTGGAGTGGGATGTCAGGACCAGTAAAGGTGCAATTTGGAGCGGGATGTCAGGACCAGTAAAGGTGCAATTTGGAGCGGGATGTCAGGACCAGTAAAGGTGCAATTTGGAGCGGGATGTCAGGACCAGCAAAGGTGCAATTTGGAGCGGGATGTCAGGACCAGCAAAGGTGCAATTTGGAGCGGGATGTCAGGACCAGCAAAGGTGCAATTTGGAGCGGGATGTCAGGACCAGTAAAGGTGCAATTTGGAGCGGGATGTCAGGACCAGTAAAGGTGCAATTTGGAGCGGGATGTCAGGACCAGCAAAGGTGCAATTTGGAGCGGGATGTCAGGACCAGCAAAGGTGCAATTTGGAGCGGGATGTCAGGACCAGCAAAGGTGCAATTTGGAGCGGGATGTCAGGAACAACGTGCAACTATACATGTGCCAATCCTGCTCATACCATATACGTAAGCACGTAGTTGTGCAAGTTGTTCTGTTGCTGCATCACACTCCAATTGTACCATTGCTGGTCCCAACATTCTACAGCTCGTGTTCCTGCCATCATCTAGCACAAACACTCCACTTCCACCCATAGTTGTTATAGCTCTATGCAACTTGCAGTGGTGGCATTTCACTAGCACAAGAAGCACACATCATGATTGGTGGTATATTCTACAGTACAAACACACACACACACACACTCACTCACACCCACACATGTACACACACACACACACTCACTCACACACGCACACACACTCACACACACACATGCACACACACCCACACCCACACACCCACACACGCACACACACACATGCACACACACACGCACACACGCACACACACACACATGCACACACCCACACACCCACACCCACACAATGCACACGCACACACACTGGATGTCTTTGACATGTATCAGGCCATGCTCACCGAATCCATCGAAGTTGGGCTGCACCTCGGTGTCGGCCAGTATGAACATAACTAGCCCCACACACATGCTGGTCACCGATAGAAAGTCCAAACAACCATATTTTTTACCTGTTCGCATTGAGAGAAGGAGGGATGGGGTGGTTATCAGACACTCACGATATGCAGTAGATTGCAAGCAGGTTAAAAGCCAATAGTCTAACTTCCTCATCACCTATTGATCACTTCCTGGAGGGCAGCCTAAACAATTGTCACTATCTCAATGGCTGGTGAGATAAAGAGATAAAGCCTATCCCTTTATATAGGACAGCTGAATACCTGGGACACCTCTCTAATGAGGACTGTGCACCTACCATCCCAGCCACACAGAGATGCGTATAAAACTATGTATATCTAAAGTAAGTACACTTCTCTAATTCAAACACTTGGGCCCTTCTGACACTGCCCCAAAGGTGTCCAATGGAGGGCACCACTGTAGCCCAACCCCACATACAATGAAAGCAAGGCAAGGAAGGAAGGCAGAAAGGCCTTCTTTTCCCTCGCTTTCATTGCATTGTCCTACCCAGTGACCACACAAGGGGGGCAGACTGCATCAACCAAATGCAACGGCTCCTTCTACAAATGTTTCATCCCTTTGCACATGTAACCCATATTTGGCTGCTGCATCCTGCTCCAACTTGCACCCAAACTGGACTGATAAACTATAAGCCGTCATGCAACTAGCAAAATGGCCCATTTGCACTCCAATCACACATCCCATGAGATGATAAAGGGAGTCACACTTCATGACTATTCTGCACTCAGTAGATGAGAAACAAGTGATCCGATGATCGGACAATGGGTTAAAAGACA
>OZ025882.1:1721426-1723926 GCA_964019415.1 Ianthella basta
AGGGTTACAATTGTACTGTAGGAGACACAAGCACCAGTTGTGTCTAGCATAAGGTATTATAAGAGCCACAGAGTCTACCAACCCAACAACTACGTACAAATCCTATATACTTACAGTAAGCTAATGGTAAGGTTAGAGTTGACTTGATATTAAACAGCTGAGTTGGCACTGACACTGGCCCAGGCGTGCCAGCTACAAAGTGTACCCTTTTGGTGTGGGAATACGTAGCTACGTACTGTGTATGAACTACATTGACACTATCTCCTGTGTACACTAATGACCATAGTCATGTGTACAGAAGTATCCTAGCAATAAAAAAGTAAACGTAAATTGTGTTAAGTAAATACTCTTTTGAAGCCATCATAAACTGCGGCAAATCCTTTGAAGTCAGGGTAAACTGTATAGTGCAAATAGTTGAGACATGAAGGCACATTCAACCCTAAGGATTCCCTCAGTCCCGCCCTTGTCCCTAGGTGATACCAGGAATTGAGTGGCCCATTCAAATTTGAAGCCAGCCGATCACATTGCCGATAACTGGGGTATACACAAGGGACTGACCATGTACTCACAAAAAAAAGCGGCACTCCCTTGGGGGAATGAGTGCAGCAGTAGCAGCAGTCCATTTGACTCAACATAGCAGCAGTCCCTTGGGAATGGACATGAAAGCATGGAGTAGGGGGCAGGAGCAATGTTGTGTAGACACTCCAGGGACATGCACTTACATCAATTCACGTTCCACTTGCAAACTGAGTACGACGGGTGTGGTGCTCAGCTAAATGGAGTGGTATGCAGAGGGATACACAGCTACCCTAGATTGAGAGGAGACCCACATTACCACACATCTGTAAAGGACAAATCCCAGACAAGTCGAAGGAATGGGATACCTAACAGAGGTATCCATAACTAAACAAAGCGTGCAGTTTGTCCAGGAAGATGACTCCAAACACACAAGGTAGTCAGAAATATAGTACAATAAGTACAGTATTCGTAGGTGGAGTCACACTGTAGATGTACTGATGGGTGCTCCTATCCAACAGTGTACAGGCATGCAATGAATGTTAAAAGCAGTGGATTTGCAGAGATGGACAATGTTACATATACGTACACACGAACAGATACAGGTGCACACCATTCCACCCATATGCCGTTTTTCACAGAAAACATCTCCAGTAGTAAAGGCTGCTAGGTCCATTGCCCTGAGGCACAGTTGGTCTAGTTTTGCAGGCCCCCACACAAACACACACACACACATACACCATCGAGTAGGAGGTATTCAATCGATTAGTACGATCCCGTCAGTGAACCGAGGTGGGATCTAGTACGTGAGACCATCGCTCTCAAAGCCACAACACTACTCCTTTCGGCCAATAGCGTAATGCTCCATTGAGCCAAGTCATTGATTGCCGGCACTCATTAGGAACTTTCCAAAGTGAGTTCCCCTGGAAACCCAACCAGCCTACGCACATACTGTAACTCGCTTCTAAAATGCACAACAATGAAATGCCATGCAGGAATGAACAGCATTGAATGGAAGATACAGGGAGACAGGAGATTGCATTATCTTCAAATTCCTTTCATGAATGAAATGTGATTTCTTCATATACAAGACCTTGGACGCACAGACTGACTGGCTCCGCCAGTATGTCACCTCAAACACATGATCTTAACACACCATTGCAACCAAACAAGGGTAGCATTACAATTTGGTGCACATCTGGGATAGAGGTAGGGACCACGAGGAACCAGTTCCCATTGCATAGCTGACCACATGAACTCAATATTGATACACACTAACACAGCGTGGTTCGTGTGCATGTATTGTGTAATGACATTGTGTTGATGGTCTAGGTGTCTCATCAATTGCTCCATCCTATCCTCTCCAAATTAACCTTGCGTGGAAGGGAGTGACCTCAAATACACAGAAAGGAAACGTTAGTATGGCTTTCTACAGCATCACGTGTCACTGTGTGTGTGTGTGTGTGTGTGTGTGTGTGTGTGTGTGTGTGTGTGTGTGTGTGTGTGTGTGTGTGTGTGTGTGTGTGTGTGTGTGTGTGTGTGTGTGTGTGTGTGTGTGTGTGTGCATGTGTGCACATGCACATGTGTGTGTATGTATGCATGTGTGTGCACGTGTGTGTGCATAATGCAACCACTTCACACACCCACACAGCTTACGTACCCCCTAATACAGGAATTGGGCAGAGAAAACGAAGAATTAAGATATGAGCAAAGTGCAGGAAGGATACTCCACTCTCCCATTGCAGATCTACAGTACAACACGCTACTTTGGAAACAATGTCTGTGATCTTCTTTCAACATTCTCCCACACTCTCTTGTTCTTTGTATCCCACACACCACCATAGCCTGGCTTGAGCATTGTCAACAGTAAATTGAAGAGACTACACTGCCTGCAACACTGGTGAAATCACTTCTGGTCAGGAAATCTTACATTAAATCTGTTAGCCTTTTCCCAGCATTCAGCATGGCTTCACCAGAAGTTGTG
>OZ025882.1:1728926-1741426 GCA_964019415.1 Ianthella basta
TGGACCTCACATGTGTGTTTACTAAAGAACACCAAACACAAGAATTGTTATATTCTGGCAGTGTTCAAATGTACAGGTGAAGTAGACAAAAGCACATGGTGCAATGTCACTGTTTGAGATACATCATTAGAATGAATGCAAAGCAATGGGCACCACACCCAAAGTCCTCCTTAGAAGTTATAAAGCTGCCTATTCCAGGGGGAGGTGGAGGGGGCATTCTGCAGTTTCACACCTCCCCCTCTTCCCCCTTCTTTATCAGACAGATATCACACACATACACATACGCAGGTACACACACAACTAACTGACAACCGTCAGCTTGACACAGAAGCCCATTTCATATCCAAGGATCGCTTTAGTCGGCCATGTTTTTCACAAGTTGGAACACGGGTTTTGCACAATTTGATGCTTAACACTCAATTATGCTATTCGCAAGAGAGAATTTAGAAATAGTCACTAATTTATAGCAGTTCAAATTAAGGAAGAAATTAGCAAGCTAGTTAGCCCAATTAGTTGGTAATTAGAATACCGAGGTACGTATGCATTGGTGCGAATAGTCATTGGTAATGAAAGTAATCAATACTGCTCACTGTTACACACACACACACACCGCCCACACATCCTCACCCCACCCACCCCTCACACCACACACACACACACACACACACACACACACACACACACACACACACACACACACACACACACCGCCCACACATCCTCACCCCACCCACCCCTCACACCACACACACAATGCACCTGTGTAGGGTAGTTGAGGTATCCTAAAGAAGTATTGGATAGTCCCATAGTTGACACAGTAAGGAAGGCCAGGAGCACATAGACCTTGAGGGGAATTCTGCAGTTTAACAAGAATAACAAAGAAACAAAACACATGATTTAGTGGGAGTCAGCACATCAACACACCTAGTAATCTCATTGTTTCCATGGTACCCAATGAAGACAACAGTGAACCATCAACAACAACAACAACAACAACAACATTGAAGCTATGTGACCAATGATGATGATGAGATCAACTGTTCGACACTACTTCCATGTACAAGCTGCCAGAAGAAGGAAAAACGCTAGTGATGATGCATCGCACGCGGATGTATTGAAGTTGCATGGTGGTGGGTGACACACACATAAGAGTAGAACAACAACAACAACACAAACAACAACAACAACACAACAACAACTACAATGAAAGCACTTCAGATAATGTACATGAATGGGAATGTATATAAAACCCAGTTATTTGCTCACAGGCAACTACAACGGAACTAGTCGAACATTTGAAACAGTCACCAGTGGACCTCCTGACCACTTGGCTGCCTCGCCATAGCAGCACAGTGTGCAACTATTGGTACTATTCAACCCAGGGGAGCCCAAGCTGCTACAGTACACAGTGGCCACAGACAGATCCACTGTAACATGATGCAGATGATGTCAAGAACACACGTCACAGCACATCAAGAGAGGCAGCCCTTCTTGTCTCTGTCAGACGGTACAGTGCTGCGGGGTGGAGCTAATACGGCACAAAGCAGACCCGCAGCATTCTTGATAGATTATTCATCTTTCAACTACATTATAAGATTATCAGTATCGATGTCAATAAACTGTTTGAAATAGCGGCCATTACCATGGTTACTGGAGAGCAATTAGTGGCACTGGAATATGATCTGAAGCTTAGCATGGTATTTTAGCTACAAAGCGTGCTCCATTTGCAAGATGGAGCAAAGGGGAGACTAATTAGGCTCGGACGTCGCTCCCCATTAAGTACAGCTGACTCAGCAAGGCAAGGCAAACATGTTCACAAGGCTGTGGCCCCAGACTGGGTAGGGGTAGACATCACATGACCATCACATGACCATCACACGACTATCACATGACTAGCACATAGATGCCCCTCTTTCTGGTCATAACCACTGTTGTCACAAGGAGCAATGCAGTCACATAGTATGTGAACAAAGTGATCATGAAATGCTTCCAGTCTCATTAAAAATGCATTCTTTCAATTGAATTTGTCCATCACATGCACCTGATTGATTATATTGTGAGAAGCATGCAAGGAATTGTTAACTACCGCTTGCCCTGCACTCAATGAGAGCACCTCTCTAGGGCGGATCGAGAAACTTTTATGACTGGTTTCCAACGCATAAAGGTATAGCTATAAGGAAGCATAGACATTATAGGACTGATACATGCAAATACTAGCCAGAGGTGACCTGACCAGTTTCTGGAAACCTTGGAAACACTCCTGAATCCGCCCTTGCCTCTGCACCTCTCCACCACACTATCAGCACACAGTGGGCAATGCGTCCACTAAACACGCTTCTGCTAGTTACACGTGCAGAATGACTGACCTGCGCACCCAGTCCCCTGTGACACCCATCTCAGCAGCACCAAACAAGGAATAGAATGCAAACTGCACCAATGTGAGGTACCATCCGTACAGCTTGAATCCCTCTATTCGAAATATCCACTCCTGCAGTGCACGTGCATGTGTGTGCATGTGTGTGTGTGTGTGTGTGTGTGTGTGTGTGTGTGTGTGTGTGTGTGTGTGTGTGTGTGTGTGTGTGTGTGTGTGTGTGTGTGTGTGTGTGTGTGTGTGTGTGTGTGTGTGTGTGTGTGTGTGTGTGTGTGCATTATGGGTCAGAAGAGATGACATGTGATGATGGATGTGTTCAAGACGTGCAGTGCAACAAATGCACACACCAGTGGTATCCCTATAAGGCGGATATATTGATAGGTGTCACCATTGCTCATTATATCAGGAGTGTCCTTCCACCCCGTTTAAAAAGCTAGCAATGGCGCTGCTATTGCACCAGCCCCTTACCTGGACATATCCATACAATAGATAGAACACCATGACTCCACAGACACAGACACACAGCTGGAAGGGCTTGGAGAGTGAGTGCAAAGGAATTCCCATAACGTAAGTCTTCTCTTTCAAGTCGTCCTGGTTGGAAGGGAGGATTGGACTATGATTGCGTCTGGCGGCCATTTTGCAATCAAGCTACCGCCCGCGCGCCATAGCGATGAAATCGATGGGCTGACCGCGTAACTTGACGCTGCTTCCCACGCCCGCTGAAGCGAGTATCCAGGTGCCTGCAACGTCGGCGGAGGAAAACTTAAGACGCCGTCTGTGCCACCGTGAGTCACAATTACTTGCAGAATATGGGAACTTCTCATAGCGAACTGTCTAGCTAATCTGATCAGATGATTCTATTCAATGTACATTACAGATTGCGGCTTCCACTATCTAAACCTGACAACTGTGTAACATACTCCAGACAGTATATAATTGGATAGATGGAGGAATCCCGGACAGTTTGTACTGCGCCGGACTTGTTCGGAGCTAGTCGTGAGAAGTGCCGCGGGTTACTGTTTGACAGCGCGTTTGAGCGAAATACTCGGAGCGCGCCCAACATAGAGGAGTTAAAGGCCAACATTCAGTGGATAGGGCAGGAGATGGTAAGACTGCACACTCACACACACACGGGAAATAGCATTAACCGCGGTTGCAGGTTCCTGTTAGCTTAATTAGGCGCGCTGTTTTCTTTTTCCCGTATAGGGTCGTTTGAAGACCCAGGACCAGAGTATTATGCAACAGTTC
Organism: Ianthella basta; assembly: GCA_964019415.1. Classification (NCBI taxonomy): domain Eukaryota; kingdom Metazoa; phylum Porifera; class Demospongiae; order Verongiida; family Ianthellidae; genus Ianthella; species Ianthella basta. Next base: position 1,732,546 of record OZ025882.1, read on the forward strand.
GACAATATTAAAAAGAGTGTTGACCAGATTTACGAGCAGGCCAGTGCCGAAGAAGAGGGCGGCGATTCGCGGAAAGAACACAGCGTGAAGCCAATGGCGCAGAGAGTGCGGACGAGGAATCTATCCGACAGTTCGGCGACGTACGACAGCGAGAGGACGGCGACAAAGGATGGCGGGTCCCATTCGCAAGAATATCATGGATCCCAACGGGACTCCAGTGGGGGACAACATGCGTTGCAAAGAAGGGAGACGCTTGCGGCCTTCCACCAACACAGAGAGAGGGGCGCGGCCGAAGGCGTCGCTTCTGGGCAGGTTTCAAGGCCGCGCTGGAGAAGGAGGGAGCACATTTACGAGAACCTTGACGAGATTCTAGAGGATTTGAAGCAATCCAGCCCTGCTCTGGACGCAGCTCTGAGGCAGCAACCAAGAACCAGGCGAACCAAGCCGCAAAGACGGGAAACCGTGCAAGAGAAGGGGGAATCTCAGAGCAAATTGGGCCTGCTTCGTCCCTGCTATCACAGTGCAGACAAACTACCTTCTCATAACTTCCCAGCACTGTCGCGCAATCCATCCCCAGGTACGTTTGCTGCTACACAGAAACCGCCAGCATCTCTGCAAGGTTCCAGTCCATCCGCAGATGCGTTCTCATCCCTGCAATCTGCAGACAGCGGCTACATGAGCTCAGAACGTGCAATGACCAACGCTACCAGCCAACCTCCTTCTGACAAACTGACATCTGCACCTTTGCGACACTTTCCATCAGCCATGCTCCCACCCTTCACTGACTTTCGTGGCTTTGACGTGCCAATGACTGGTGTGAGCTCGAGAGACAGTCCCACTAGGGCTAGACATGAGGCCCACTACCAGCAGCAGCAACACGCCTTCACCCACAAACGCCAGGAAAGCAGTCCAGCCTGCTTTCAGAGGGACACAATGAACCTGACTGCTGGACCCAACCCAACTGGGATACTTTCTCAGCCAGTTAGAAGTGACCGGGCACTCCGCAGAAAGCATAGTAACGATACTCCAAAGTCCATTCTGAAGAAGGCAGAGAGTGCCAAGGCATCTGCTTCTTCATCTAAGAAATCTGGCCATCAATCCAGTGCAAAACAGCAAAAGAGCAAGACTGGTGGTGCCATTAGCTTCTTGGCTACCTTAAACAAAGTCTCGGGCACAGAGAGCGTGTCTGATTTTGACTTTCAGCCCTCCAACCCGCCAGCCTTTGTCCAGCAAGTGTCCCCACAACTGGTGATGCAATCTGCACCAGACATTGGTCGAACACCATTTCACTCACTTTCTCAGCCCTCGTCAGAATCTCACGGGACCAGTTGTGAATCCTACATTGGACTCATTGGCTCTGCCTATCAGAATCAGTTGGGTAGGCCAAAGGGTCCCTCAGGGCACCACATGCAAGACCAGCACTACCAGTCAAATGTGGCAGATGACAGAAGAAAGGAGAGTAAGATGGTACGAAAGGGCAGAGACACCAGAAGCAGGAGTGGAGAGGAGAAGCATAGGCAGAAGTTCTCACTTAGCCAGCCTGCAACGCAGGACGACTTAGACGACGACACGTTAGTACTCCATAAGGGAAATTCCCCGTCCTATGATGATGAGGATACATTGGTCATGTACAACAGAAGACATGCCAAGAAGCGAGGAACTTCAGTGAAGGACTCACAACCTGTGCCAACAAAGGGGAATACAGCAAAGGAACCACATGCTGCTTCAAGGAGGGATAGTGGCTCAAGGGACCTGCATGGTATTTCTAGGAGGGAAAGTGGTTCAAGAGACCATCATCCACATGGTGTTTCTAGGAAGGATAGTGGTCTGAGGGACCCACATGCTGCTTCAAGGAGGGACAGTGGCTCAAGGGACCCACACGCTGTTTCAAGGAGGGACAGTGGCTCAAGGGACCCACACGCTGTTTCAAGGAGGGACAGTGGCTCAAGGGACCCACACGCTGTTTCAAGGAGGGACAGTGCTTCAAGGGACTCATCTGCAGGTCAGATGTCTCAACAATATTCACGGCAAGATCATCACTATGGACCGGCCCACCGTAGTCCCGTGTATAGTAGGTCTGAAGGGAAGCAGCAACCAAAACCAGTTGCAGCCAGACCCACACGTCCAGTGATGGAGGAGACATGGTGCTAGGGCAACAACTCACAACCCACTGTTTTTTTCAAGATTACATCAAGTTTTAGCAATATACGTTTTGATAATTCCCTTTTGTAATTCGCACTTGGTAGTGAGCCCCAACAGCTGTTTGTTGCATGACTGGATTAATTTAATGGACTTGACGCGTGTATATTCATTGTTATCCATTGAGCTAATTGGCTCCGGAAGTGGACATCGGTCACGTGCGAGTGCATGATTGTTAATCGAAAATGGCGACCGAAAAGCGCGCATCATTGCTCGATAGTTTTGCGAGGTCTCTAACGGAATCTGGCGCAAACAATGCCATTTTGTGGATAATGAACACTAGCTTCATATGTCTGATTTTATCTCTGTCAGTTGTGTGCTTCGTCTGGGGTTGGAGTATCCACATTCTATTTCTGTTATTCCTGGCCATTCTCATGCTGCTTCTCACTAACTGGTAAGCAGATACTCACTGCTCAATTGAACTGGACATCTGCTGTGTCTATCAAGTGTGTGCTGCATTCATGACATACATACGTGAAGTGTCACTAGTCAATGTGCTAAAATGCACTGTGTACAAAGTGTGTAGTTAAGAAAAGGAATTTGATGGTGAACACAGAGAATACCATTCACAACACCAGCTGTTCCACCTCCTCACATGTCTTGTTTGTGTTTGTACAAAGTGTGGTGTGTTTAGACAGTCAGGCGTAGCCAAGCTGTGTACACCATTTGTGGTTTAGACCATCTGGTAGAGTGAAGCTAACTAGGCGTGGAGTTGTGTATGTGCCTGTGTGTGCTTGTATGTTAATGTGTTTGCGCTCTTCCATATGTGTGTACGCTATATTGTACACAGCTGTGTATAACAGTGCCATGCAGTTCTTTCTAATCCTACCGCACTGCTTAGTTTGTAGGTGTTACTTGCATTCCACCCACACATTAGGGGGCATGCCAGCCCAATTTGTTTTCTTGTTCACCAGTTGTGTTGTAAAGTGTGGGCAAACTCCTTGCTATGTCAGTGAAGCAGACAATGGAGTGTAGAAATGTCACTCTCTGCTAGAGGTGTCAACCATGTTGATAGTGGTCTCACTGCCACTGTTCATGCCAGCTCTATTGGTGTACGATAAGTGTCTCAACTGAATGTACGTGCATGACCTTAGGACTTCTCATAGTCAATGTGGCTATATGTTGTACGTGCAATGTGCTGTCCTCTCCATATTGGTGTATATAGCCCATTTCTGTAGGCATCAAAATGTTAACTCATTTGTATAGCGATAACCTCTGGTATGTGTGGGATACCTGCATGATTATGTGATATGGAAATACTATTGCAGACAAGGACGCACGGGCATGGCGTTTGGCATGACGTCCTTGTTCCTCAGCTTGGTTTGTGACATCATTGTGTCCCAAGCTACTCACTGTCGTGAGTGCTTACTGATCATGAGTGGAGTGGTTCCACACACTGCAGGTTTGTGTTTGAGCTCCGAAGGCTACCTGCGCAAGAGGGACCCACGCATGCTAGGGAAAAGACAGATTGAATGAACTGCAATGCAGAATGCTCTGACTGGTTGTGTCCAATGTGTGTGCTGAAGGCTTGTAACTGAAAGGACTGGGAAGATTCAGTGGCACCTGGAGTGATACAGCTCTGTGCTTTTATACTTGTTTAATAGTAGTGCTTTGGGTACATATTCTTTCTTGTGCATGCGTATCACAATTGATTGGTGATGGTATACAGGATTAAAGAAAATCAGTTCAACACCACTATTGTTTCCTTCCTCCTTATTGTGCTCATCTTCTGTACTTGTGTGTACACTGTGTGTGTGTGCATGTGCCTGGACTGTACTGTTTGATTTCAAGTCTATATTGGTGCTAATCTGTCCTGCATTATTCTATGATTTGTGTCCACTTTATCCTTCTTTCTTCAACTGCTTGCCAGCGTGCATGTGTGGAGCTGTTACAGCACTTGAAGTGGGGTAGTGACAGATATTCAAGATAATGGTTCTCTCCGTATGTATGTCGATGTGTTCACAGACCTATGGTTCGCAGGGGGTCTACTAATGATGTGTGTTCGAGTCTTGCCGTAAAGCACTTCCTGTGCGGAAGGTTACACGCGCGGGTAGATCGCGGCATTTTGTGGTGTTGCGTAAGCCCTGGTCGTTGCACAAGATGGATTTCAAAGAGTTGATGGCAACTGCCCAGATGAACACTCAAATCAGTAAAAAACAGGTGAGGGTATTAATCCATCCAAATTCTATCTTGAAACCCAGTCAGAGCGCGTCTGGTTGAATGACTTTACATGCTCGCCTGTCATGTGCCACAGCGCATAGCTGGGCGAAACAATGATTCTTCTTACTCCTAATGTTGGGTTGGCCCACAAACAGACAATACTACACAGCTGGAATGAGTATCTTCTCTTACTGCGCATATTCTCCTCATCCTTAGTGTGATTTCGCTGTAGCAAATGTCCACCAGTATAGTGCAGCCATTTTACTCGCACTTCAAGGTCAAACGTACGTGTAAAACACTCGATGCCTTCTTTATGCATTATATCCACGCTTGTTTGTTTTGCAGGTAGAGAAGATGAGGCAGAAAGAAACAGAAAGTGAGAAAATGTATAAAGAAATGGAGAAGAGACGAAAAGAGTATGCAAAGAGTCTTCAAAAGGGAACCCCTCAAGCTCGCCCAAGGAACCCCACAGGTACACCCACTACTGCCTCAGTTGGACGTAAGGCCTCACAAGCTGTATCAACTGGTCAAAATGGCCGCCAACAGCATGTAGCTGTCAAACAAGCGCATGCTGCCCACACCACCTCAAAAAACAGATCTCAAGACTTGCGCAATGACAGCAGGCAGCATGTAGTAAAGAATGCACATGTCAGTAACAAGAGCAGAGCACAAGGCAGTGTAGCTGTGAAACCTGCAGGGAAAGGAAGCTCTTTGAAGGAAGGAGGTGTTAAGGAGACTTCGAGTGCTGCAAAGGAGAGAAGTGCTGCAAAGTTATCTGGCAAGCCAACTGCAACGAAGCAGAACGGGCAGAGTGTCGGTAGTTCCTCTGAATCAAAGCACAAAGCAAAGCTTCCTAAGAAGAAGACAGGTGCCACTGCAGGACAGCCCATTGCCTTCAGCCAGCTCATGAAGATGGCCACTGGGATTGCTGAACCAAAACAAGACAGCACGTCGAAACAAGAGCCTACAACTGAGTCTACATCAAAATCAGCAAAGGGAAACACTGTGGGTAGAGATAAAGGCAAACCTGTGGTGGAAGCAAAGAAGCGGAACGCTAGAGAATCAACAGGTGCTTTACAAAGTGGTCCATCAAAGAAGCAAGCTCTTGGAGAATCAACAGGTGCTTCAAGAAGTAGGCCCTCAAACATAAGGCACCATGTCACTCCTACCTTCAAAACACCCCAGCCTAGGGAGAAGGCTAAAATGACGCATCGAACAGATCCATCCACCTCCAATGAACATCGCAGGCTAGCACCAAAAGGTGCCCAGCAGCCTAAGCATCATCCTAGCATGAAATCAATGTCTTTCTACCAAGCAAAGTCAGGTGGGTCTGGGAGCAATTCTTCTTCAAGGCCAGGCCACCAGCGTGTGTCTGGTTCGTGGCTGGACCAACTGGGGTATTCCATGGCAGAGCTACAACGAAAGAGACAGCAGCAGGAGATGGAAGATTCAGAGGATGATGATACCTATGATGATGATGATGGTTTTGTTGTGGATGATGAAGAGGCAGAAGATGTTGATGTGGCTTCCACCATTAAGGAGGTGTTTGGTTATGACAGGAACAAGTGAGTGCCACCCATCAGTCACTACATGCTTCACACACATATATACGTATGCATTTCATCTTGTGGTGACTCTACACGTATGTGTCTCTTCTGATTCTCTCTTTGAACAGGTTTCTACATGAGCGGGATGATACTGCATTGATGGAGTCTAGTTACTCACAGCAACAATTTGAGGAGAGGAGAAGGTAAGATGCAAGTACATCGCCCCCGCATGAAATCCACCTTCAAGTATGCCTGTTTCCATGGCTACAGTGCACGGATTGGCCGACAAGAAGACGATGAAGAAGCACGCAAAGAAGCAATGGAGCAGAAAAGGAAGGTTAAAGTGTTAAAGAAGGCGAAGAGTGGACCCAAACAAAGAAAACTCACTTTTTAATATTATACAAACTGTGTACTATGTATATACTTGGCAATTGCATTCTCTTCTAGTGTATATGTTATCTCATCCAGAATTGGACACAGTGTGTTTACGTTTAATCCACAGTGACATCTTTCCATTCTGGACACTTTTGGGACAGGTCTAATTGGTGACCAGATTAGAGGTATCCATGTTTCAGGGTAGGTTTGTGCACATATTGATACCTCTATGTGAGTATAGCATGAAGCTAGGCATGTACTGTCGTCATTAGAGAGGTGTCCTCATTTCAGAGGTAATTTTGTTCACATCTCTATGTAGCTGGGACATACATGTACGTAGCTAGGGACTGTCCTGATTAGAGATGCATGTGTTCTTGTTTCAGGGGTACTTTTGTATGTGTCTTTATGTAGCTGGGACTAGGCACCACATATCCTTATAAGACAGAGCCAGGTCTCCTAAATTCACTGTGTCCCTTATAAGGAGATTCCACCATACTGCATCATTCATTATCCAGTGGCCATGTCAGCGGGACCAGTCAATGTAGTCGCGGGACTTCTCTGTACGCAACACAGTGAACACAGTGGGTATCAATAACACCATGTCAATTACAAGTAAACAACTTATCAAAATGCCAAGCACACCCTCTCACATATGTGGAATCAATGCAAGACAGGTATACTTCTGTTAAGCTATGTAGTGAAGATAATCCCTGTTAGTTTGATAACACTGCAGCAGCTGGTGTTAAGCACCTAATCTGTCCTAAATATTCAGGCAACTGTGAAGTCACGTGCGGCAAACTTGTCCACGTCAAAGAAAGACGTGACAACCACTCGGCTGGCAAATTTACGGCCTGCGAGAGCACTCTGTGCCTTCTGGCACTCAAGCTGATTTGTGAACTCCACAAAGATCTGCAGAGAGATGGAAATGAGATGATGGGAGGGAAATGACAGCATTTCATTAAAGCACTTAACACAATAGTGTGCCATGCCTGAAATTTGGGTGGAAACAGGTAGAGAGATGATCTTTTTGGAGGGTAGCTACCTCTCTTTGAATTCTTAAGATCAGTTATAGGCATGAAATACACATGTCGTGTTCAACCCACATAAGTGTTGCACACACACACACCCAGGCACCAACACGTGGACCTGCCCTAGGTCACAAAGGACCTTTCCTTCCAACAGCTTCACACTGTGCACTTGAAAGATCTGTTAGCATCGCCAGAGGCTGTTACACCGTGACACAGCTACTACATCAGAGATGGCCTGACCTCCCCACCCCATCCACCGTGACCGCCTAACTCCACCCACTGTGACCGCCTAGCCCCGCCCACCGTGACCGCCTAGCCCCACCCATTGTAATTGCCTAGCCCCGCCCACTGTGACCGCCTAGCCCTGCCCACTGTGACTCCCTATTCCTGTTCACTGCACCTTTCCGCAGCCGGGCACCTCGATATCTCCAATAGGCCGTGGTATCTCCACACTGTGGACACTACCATACTTACTACACTCATCACGCACATCCTCCATGATGCCTGAAGAGAGAGGAGTGGAAAGGTGAGAGACAGGAACATGTCAGGTAGCTTCATTATCATTCAACCAATGAATCCACTAGTCTTGCGTAGTCAACTGCTTTCTCCCCTCCATTTGAATTGATGATGTCAGTATATAAAAATGGAGGCAGGGATAGCGGTCGGCTACGTGAGACTAGGTATCCACCACTAATAGGGAGGATTCCTGCATCTATTTCGGTGCAATTAAAAGGACTGTTCATTATGGTGAGGGAATTAGTGTTCATATGTATGTGTAGCCTTGTACCCAGTCCCTATTTCCATTCCAACTTCCGCTCGAAATGGAAATAGGGACCGGGTATGAGGGTAGTGTATTAGCTTCACCTGGACTGGTTGTATCACAGCCCACCCTATACCTCACATTAATACATGTCTACATGGTTGAGGTACCGTAGTCCCATTTGAGGTGCTTCAACCCTACTTGGGGTATAACAGCTCTATTCAAGGTGCTGCAGCTGTACCTGAGGTGCTGCAGCCCTACTTGGGATACGACAGCCCCATTCAAGGTGTTACAACCAAACTCAGGATGCTACAACCCTACTCGGGGTGCTGCAGCCCTATTTAGAGATTCTGCAGCTCTACTTGAGGTGCTACAGACTTGGTTAATACTCCACATTTGAGGTCCAGCCCTGGCACAATAGCATATTATGCAGATTGGTACAGTAGCCTTGTGTGGTAATTGTAGTCAGTCATTTTCAACTGGCTATACTATAATCAATTATAAATTTCTTAGTAATTCAATTCAATTGTAATTGGAAACTTTCAATGTGCTAACATACACACAGTAATAATATAAATTGACGACTTTCGGGCACATGAGGCACGATTATTCCATTACTGCCATCCTCCAAACCCAGAACAACACATATTCAGTTTTGGGAGTCCCCCCAACCCTACGTAGAGTGTGAACACCTAAAAAGCAATACTCCCGTACTAACACACACCTTCGTACTCCTCATCATCTCTCAGTTCATCCAAAGACACCATATTCATTAGGCAGAGGACAGTGGTTGGCACTCCAGCGGCACTGCT
>OZ025882.1:1746426-1851426 GCA_964019415.1 Ianthella basta
AGTAAGGTGTGTGTTTCTTCTAGGGACCAAAGCGAGCCAGCCATCTTCTACGTTTGGTGCACTGCTAACCGAATTGACTCGATCTTGCTCCCAAGTTACCTCGGCAGGTGGATAGACTAATGTGCATCAATTTCGATTCGCATTAATACGCATTCCGTGTGGATGTGGACAAACCTGATCAATTGCGAATTCAATGCACGCTCGATCCATATAAGTGTGCTCGTGTGGACAAGCCTTATGTTGTAACTGATCAATGTGCCTCAAAGAATAGCAGACTAGACTATGTGTCAGTATTCAAGAAGCTTCTCTTGAGTTGTAGCTGGTGTTCGATGCAACACACAGTGCTGACCAAAGACAGGCTTCAGTCTGTCAGTGTTAGCACCCTTCACATGAAACAAGCACATGGCTACACAGTTTCAAGCAGACGGGCTCTCTAGTGCACACAGAACATGGGTAGGCTGGAGTCGCAGCTAGTACCTAACCCAGTGACACACATCCTCCTCCACCTCACCTCTGTGACGCCAAAGGGGATGTTCCCAATGTACAACCTTCGTGCCTGTCGGGTCATCTGGCTTGCAGCAGGGGGTGGAGGTGGGGGGATGGGAAGAGCCTCTGTGCTCTGGCCCAGGGCAGGAGGAGGCACTCCTACTGTTGGCACTTGTCCGGCAGCTGCAATGGGGCACCACACAAAAGTGAACTTCACACAGTCGCCTTGTTCTGACCACACCAGTAACTGGGCAGCTCCCAACCACCACCATTCAACTATCAGCTAGCTCTGAAAGCACTGGGTAATGTGTACACCAAAGGACTAGGGGTCAGAGACTAACGCACAATTCCTACTACTCCCCAATGTTAGATACCACTATGGACCCGCGAAACCGGTTACAGGGCAAAACAGGCACAAACAGCTACCACAAGAAGTCCCAAGTGGTCCAAGCTTGTGCATAAACTGTTGGGAATACACTCCAATAGCACAATTAAAGTAAGACCCTCTCCCACTCCCTCCCTCCCTCTGATTCGCCCTCTCACACTCCCTGCCTCTCTCTGTTTCAGTCACTCCCTCTAATTGTCCTCCGCACACACCTTGCATTGCCTTGAACTGCAGCGGGGAGATGTGCTCAAATCCACGAGGAGGAATGTCCCAATACTTGGACGGCCTGGGATGCAAGAGAGAAGCCAAGGGATAACACACACAGGTCACACAGTGCACAGCGCCAAACAACACACAGAGGGTACAGTGGGGGAGGGGGGGGGGGGGGGCTGGCAGGGTTGGCAGTAAGTGAGAGAACTCAACATTCATCAAGTGAGCACACATTTACAGTATGTGTATGTAATACCTAAGGACTGTACATTTAGAGGCATACTACAAGAACCATGTATGAAGGGATGGTGCACTCATGCTATTGCAAAGGTGACTCTCTGAAACCTTTCGGTCAAGTGCCCTAATGGCAATCTCATTGTGCATCACTTTGTTACTCCTTGAAGAAGGGTATAGCATTTCTGGTTCACAAGATCTTGAGCAATCACACAACTGATTCAATAAAGTTAATCACAGGACGTTTCGACCCGAGGGGTCTTTGTCAACTGCTTACAGACTCATTTGTAAGCAGTTGACAAAGACCCTTGGGTCGAAACGTCCTGCGATTAATTTTATTGAATCAGTTGTGTGATTGCTCAAGATCTTGTGAACCAGAAGTCGTCTAACGCAACTATGAGCCTCTACAGCATCAAGATTATAGCATCTAGCCAAACACAGTCCGAGAACCTGAACTCATTTATTGGCTACAGAGAACACTCTTTGTAGTACAATACCCTCTTCTACAGAATGCCAGTGGTGTGACTGACACACGTTTTAGTGCAAATACAAGAATTCCCGCAGTTATGTGTACTTAAAAGACAAAGCAAATGAATTAAATCCCATTCCCCAGGAGGCTACTACACACAGCAAGGAGCAATTAATGTGTACTGTATTTCATCATCATGCTTGTGGTAATTGGTGGCCATATCCCTTAGCTAACCATCTTCTCCTGCTACGATGGACAGTCTCTCTCTCCTTGGACCTAGAACGAGACCTGTGCCGCCTCTTCCCGCGGTCATGTGACCTCGATCGACTCCGTCTCCTCCTGTCCCGGTCCCGGTCCCGGTCCCGGTCCCTGGACTTGGAACGGCTGCGAGAGCGTCGCTTTCTGTCCCTCCGGCGAGAGTCCCTGCTGTCACCTCTCGATCGTTCCTCCCTTGGCCTGTCATCTGACGAGGAAGGTCCTGTATCACATAATAAAAAATGCATTCAGAATCCATATTTTGTGAGAAGTAATGATCATCAACAGGTTATGGTAAATATTAAAATTCCCCGACTCTCTGTCAACAGGACTGGAGTATGCTTCCTTGTCATAAGTCACTAGTAAACTAACTGTGTCCCTGACTCTATGCGAGGTTGGATGATGGATGGGCACACTATGACATTGCACAGATGAACCTGAACACAGGTGAAATTGTGCTATGCTATTATTATCTTGCTATAGGTGACGCTTACTACACGTATCCAAACCGCATCTTACAATATTGACAACAAATGTATCAAACCGAAGTAGCACAGTATTAAATTCAACCTGAACAGGAAAGCCTACCGTTGCCAGTCAAATGAATTCTTACCCGAAGGAGCAACGGGCTGTTCCACTGCGATGTAGTCCAGAGGGTTCGCCATTTTTCCAATGCGTGATACCAACGTTGGATCACGTGCACATTCCACTCGCCATATAGGGACGTCACGGTGAGTCAACGGAACACACAGACTAGGAGACATCTTCCCCCGGTGGTGCGTTCCCGATTTCTTGAAGCTCTAGAGTCATTATGTCTCAAGCAGAAGTGGCACAGCTACAGAAAGTGAACGAACAGTTGAGAAGGGAAGTAGACGTGGAGCGAGGAAGGGTGTCGGACTCGGCCAGCCAGTGAGCTCGGTTTATACAAATGAGTGAGTGAGTGTACATTGGCGGAGTTGGCATGTAATCGCCTCTTCCCTCCTCTCATGCACATAGATTGATCAAGTACTGTACGGAGACCCATGACCCCCTCATCGTCGGCATCCCTAGACGAGAGAACCCATTCATCAGCCGTGGGGGATGTAACATCCTGTGACACTAGCATGATGGTCTTCCTGAGGATGTTTGTACCCCTTTCAGACTGTCTGATATTTTGAAGTAGACGTATTAGTATTGACATTTGGACTGATGTTCAAGTCATGTGCACTGTATCATGATTGTATTCTCTGAGTGTGAGCACTATTTAAAGACGTAGCTAAGGTCCTCCCATTTTTAGTGAAGTGGGAGCGGTGGGTGGGGCTCAAATAATGGGCGGGTAAAATGGCGTCCGCTGTTGGAGGCGCAGCTGCACGTGTGGCCAAAGGAAAGCCAAGCGGAGATAGAGTAATTCGGTTCCGATGCATCCATAAGAACACCATCCATGACGTACTCATTGCGCGCCCAGGCTGGCAGGAGGCCGTGGAAGAAGGACAGTGGGACTTTTTCTGGTGCGATGTCACATGGATACGAGAGCACTACGACCACACGTACCTAGAGGAGCACCAACGGATATGTCACTTCAGGAACCACTACGAATTGACGAGGAAGAATCTCATGGCCAAGAATCTGAAACGCTTAAAACGCACTTTGGAGAAGGAAGGTAGCCGCGATGCCAAAGATTGTGATTTCTTTCCCACCACATTTGAGCTTCCTTCAGAGTACCACATCTTTGTGGAGGAGTTCAAGCGACAGGCCGGGTCCACCTGGATCATGAAACCGGCGGGAAAATCCCAGGGGAAGGGTATCTTCCTCTTCCGCAAGCTGAAAGACATCACAGATTGGAAGAAGGAGGACTACTTCCGTCCCTTGCCCGTGGAAGACAAAGGGGAGAAGGAGCCACCAGAGACATATGTGGTGCAGAAGTACATTGACAACCCCTTACTCATTGCAGGGAAGAAGTTTGACATCAGGTTCTACGCGCTGGTTACTTCTTACTCCCCTCTCAAAGTGTGGACGTACCGGGAAGGATTTGCTCGTTTCTCCAACACTCGCTATTCCATGTCTTCCATTGCAGATGCCTTTGTCCACTTGACCAATGTAGCCATCCAGAAGACAGCCCCTGACTATGACTCGGAGAAAGGTTGCAAGTGGTCCCTATTTGAGTTACGACGCTACCTCACGGGGATGCACGGGGAGGCTATGGTGGAGACCCTATTCAACAACATAGATCAAATTCTTGTTAAAAGCTTGCAGAGCGTACAGAAAGCCATAATCAACGACAAGCACTGTTTTGAGCTGTATGGCTATGACATTATGTTTGACAGTGCTATGAAGCCGTGGATAATCGAGGTGAATGCTTCTCCCTCACTGACGGCCAGCAGTCAGTCTGATTACGTGATGAAGAAGCGCCTCCTGGAGGATATGCTGCATGTGGTGGATATGGAGGGTAGACTAACAGGTGTGTGTGTGTGTGTGTGTGTGTGTGTGTGTGTGTGTGTGTGTGTGTGTGTGTGTGTGTGTGTGTGTGTGTGCGTGTGCGCGTGTGTGTGTGTGTGTGATGTGGTGTGAGTTAGTACTTCATAGACACACTGCACAGTCCCACTAGATCAAATTGTCTGTGGATTGTAGTGCTGTGCCGTGCTCCCATCAACAAGATAGACTGTCTATAGAGGGATGTCTGTACAATAGTTTGTTGAGGTCATTACTGAAGTTGGAGTACATGTGTTATAGCAATTGGCACACTGTTTTCAGACAATTGTAGTGGCTCTCTGAAAACAGTAGATTTGGCCTCCCTGTGTATAAGTAAGTAGAGAGAGTAGTAAAAATGTTTGTATCCCATATAAGGTGTGACAGAAGATGAAGAAAAGACCCCTCGATCTGTAAATTTCCTTTCCCCTTTGCAGGGAAGGAGAAGCGTGTTGGTGGCTTTGACCTGATGTGGAATGATGGCCCTGTGCACTCAGATGAGGTTGGCCTGCACTGTGGACAGCCTCTTGTGTACTCCCTGAACAGCCATATTGGTTGCCGTAACAACCGAGAAGAGCAGCTGCTCGCCCTGTTTAAAGACCCTGCCAAATTCAAGCATGTCTATGTGAGAGAAAACAAGTGGACAAGAATGGCCACTTGAGCTACTGTGTACAATACACAGACTCTCCTTCATCAGTACTGTACTACCCTAATCATGTGTATGTTACAGATGGGTGTTATTGTTGAACAGCGCTTTTATCCATTCAATCACTTCCCAAAACTGTTGGGGCAGTTGTTACCCCAGCTTCAGGTGGGTATTGTATTGTACTATTATTGTATGGTATTGTACTGGTATTGTATAAATTATGCTTTGTACATTGCACCCTCTGGCTTAGAAGTGAGAGATATACTGCACAAGACAGTTGAGCCTTCTACGCAGGACCCATCTCTTGAGTCGTGGAAGGAAGGAATTCTAAGCGTAATCACAGCCAGGCCATTGAGCCTAGAGTCCCTTCCTTCCATGACTGATTCTATTCAGCACTTATTCTGTAATCTAGCAATGATCTCTCTAATGAGCTAAGACAGTGGCTGCTGTCTCAGCTATGTGGAGGGGTGTACAAAATCACTTCTGGAATAACGACACCTCTATAATGAGGACATGTAGACCCCTGTAAATAATCAGGACACTTGGGCCTGTCCCAGTATCTGGAATATATGAGGGGTGTAACTGTAATGTACTTTGCATGTACGTATGCATGCAGATTTACACCACCACTTATGTGTACGGTGATGGCATTACGGTGAAATAGACAATGAAAGAATTAATCCACCGTACAAAAACAAGACGTGGGAATTACAAATTATTAATTCTTATAAGGAAAAACAATTCATGCGCACACGGTAACACTGCACTACATTCAGGTTAGCCCAGTTGACATTCAGGGAAAATTGATTAATACATTCATGATTTAAGACTAAACTTATGATGTGTATTTAACTGCAATTAGCAGTCACTTCAAGAAGCTGCGGGTGGGTGGGCATCTGAGGTGTTGGATGACTGGGAGATATTCATTGTTTCTCGAAGACTTTCCATGCTCTGCTCCCCAGTGGCAGTGGTCTTCTTGTGTCCTGGGCTGGAGGTGACAAGTTCGCAGAAGTCTCGGCTGCAAGCAGAAGTGGGAGTCTTTACGGAGCAGTGCACCTCTGAAGGCGATGACGTCTGGCAGTCCATCTGGGAGCTGAAGGGGGGGAGGGGGGAGGGGGGAGGGGGAGTGGGAGGGAGGGAGGACATGCTACATGCAACAGTTGCTATTGAATCACAGTACGTACGTAGCGCATGTAGTAAACCTCTTGAGATAAGTATACACTATAGTCGTAGGAAAAGAGTATACAGACTGTAATTGTTCGAATAGAGGCCTCTATTCAAGTCCGGCTTCTATTAAATCTAATACAAAATGGGACTGATACCTAGCCATGTTTCCTATATAAAATCTGTGACAACATGGCTGCCCATTGACATCTGTGCACGCTGAGCTCTTTTAGGATTTGTGAGAAGTTGCCACGCTCACAATACATTTGGCCCAGTGACACCCACTTCCCTTGAAGCGACTTCTTTCGTGGTTCTTCTGTGCTTGCTCCATACCTTCAGCTAGTGGGAGAAGTGTGTAGTGCCATTTCTCTTGGTCATCACTACTACAGTGGGGACTCTAATCACTCACCACGCATCATGCTGTGTTTGATTGGTACCGTAAGTGCCCCCCCCCCCCCCCCCCCAGATGCTGAAGAGTATCCAATGTGTGACTTCCTGACCAGCGTCAATTCAGACCTGGCCTCCTTTTGAACTCGGCCTCTATTAAAGAATTGCTGCTCTGATCCCAGGCTTCTATTTGAGCCTTGGCCTCTATTTAAGCCTGGCTTGTTATATGAGGAAGCCATACATCAAAGCAAGCTGCAGTGGTCTAATTTCGCATAACGCCACTGTTTACACTTTCACACCTCATAACACACTGCGTCGAGGGGGGCTCTTATTGGTTCACCCAATCACTTTCCACCCTTAAACAAACGTTTTGTTTACTGCTTTAGCAAAATGCCTTTGATATTCATCACCTTGTGAACTTTCTCATGAACATTGGCTCTGAAATGATGAGTGCTTGGCACTTGGAAGCATGGTCATTAACATAAATGTATGCCTAGCACACGTGTATTTTTATGGCAGTGACATGTAATTGTGCATGTAATGTCTTTAGTGATAGAGAAACCAACATTCCCTTTTCCAAGTTCACTTTATGGATGAAATTGAAGGTAGGTCTTGCCATTCCCAAGTTCTCCAGTCGTTTAAATCCTAGTACACTCTCTAAAAAGAAAGTTCTCCCTTCATACGCTGCTTGCAGGACTTCTAATCATATGCCCTAGTGCCGACTCAAGCGGCGCCGACATTTTATTCAGTACGAGAGGCCGCTGACAGCCTTTTTCTTGCAACGCTTCTCGCCTTTCGCCTTGTGCTCCGAGAAAAGCGTGTTCTCTGGTTTCTATAGTTACTTCTGTCAGGTTCGTTCGGTAAATTCATTCGACAGCGAATGAATTCAAGCGCTAATCCCTGCTGTTTGAATCGTAACAAGTCAGTTATAACATGGCCGCTCGGGCGCTTAGCTGATTTATCGCACTCGGGCGCTTCGCGCCCTCGTGTGATAAATCAGCCAGCACCCTTGCGGCCATGTTATAACTAGTACTTGTATACGGACAAATGCAGTACAATACATGTGCATACGTAGTTCACATTCACTATTACATGTCTCTTTACTGCAAAGTGTCAGTCTTCAGACACTGTCAATATACCTGTAGCATACAGTACATGCACAACAGACAACCTTATTGTACACCAGTCTGTATGCATTCTGGAACCCCTCATATGATAATGCCAACAAGGCTACAGATGTGCCTGTCACAATACTTTTGTTCAGAAAGCCCATTGTACGTCATTGCTACAAGCGAACTGTCACTGGTGTATAGATGCAATGTATGTAAACCCATGTACATAGCCTACCTTGACAGCTTCCTCATTGTCAAGGCTGTGGTGGTCTTGTCAGCACTGTCCTTCTCTACCAAGCAGGGCAGTTCACTAAGAGACAGGGAGCGCTTTCTCAAAAACTTCCTCTCCATTGAAATGTGCGGCTCTCCTCTGTCCAACTCCTGTTTCACTTCATCTAGCGCTTCTCTTGCACCTGGGTCATCAGTCCCCTCTGAAAACGCATCCTCATCCCCTTCATCCACTGACACCAGGCCTGGCAGCGAGTGCCTCCGCTGCAGTGTCCCTCCCACCATGCTGTCCATGCGTCTTCTCTCCCCCATGGTCAGAGCATCAATGAAGTCTTCATCAAACGGATTATCATCTTCCCCAGCTACCACCTTGTGCAAGATCTCTGCTGATGAGGCAGAAGACAGGGAGTGCAGACGGTCTTTGTTCATTGGGTGTCGCTTTCCAACAGATACATTGGAGCGACTGTACCGACCTGGTGAGAGCGGACTGGTCTTTGGTATGTTAGCAGGTTCCGACACGGATTTCAGTGGCCGCCTGAACAGCTCCAAAAACCTGAGGTGGATAAGAGTAAACAGACATCGGGCATTACTGTAGTGAACATCTAGCTAGCAGCTACGGAAGAAGTGATTGGTTGTCTACTGGCACATTCATGATACTACAAGACGGATTTTCTGTAATCAACAAAAGAGTTTAGGTTCACACACGTTCAGTGAGATGCTCTAGTCTTGGAGTGACTGACTCGTTCTGCTCCTGTCAGTTATGCGCTGAAGAAGACTGCAGCATGACTGAAACATTGGGGAGCTGTAACTCATCATTGGTTACAAAGTATCCACCTTGAAGGAGCTGGTGGGTGCTGGGCAGTAATCGCAGAGGGTGGTAATATGTACTTTTTACAGGAGAATAGTAATCGATAATCTTTCACCACGCATACATACACCCACCCACAAACATGCACACATACACGCACACACGCACGCGTGCACACACACACACGTGCACACACTCACACACACTCACTTTCGCCCAAACGTGGCTGGCTTCTCATTATTAAGATACTCCAAATATTCAGGGGACTTGAGAAAGCGCGGATACACGTCTTTCCGCATCAACTCGAGAACCTGAATTTGCGCAGTCACAAACGAGTAGCGTTGGGCAGGGTTTGCATCCTCCTTGGCCTCCTTCCTCACAGCTGCACTGAGGTTGACGGCACTGGCCGCACTACTGGAGAGGAACTCCTCATAGATGAGATGGACCGACTTCTTGACAGAGCCCAGGGGAATAGTCTGCAGGTCACGACAGGCTTGCCAGAATCTGGATGGTGTGGTGCGGTGTAGTGTAGTGTGTGTGTGTGTTGTGGGACAGTGCGAGGTTGGTATAAATACATGCATACACGTACAGTGTGCATGTTGTTGACAGACATCATACGTACTAACATGAAGAGTGACACAGTGGGTAGTGCACTACCATAGAATGTGGCATAAAGAAGCGGGCTCCAATGAGTGTGGTCCATAACGTGAGGTGTGAGTACTGCATACGTACATGTAAAGCATACTGTACCTGATGTTCTCAGAGCACGTTTGCTTGTAGCAGAATTGTTCAAAGTGATACCGTCCTGACACATCCAAGAGCATCTGTTCCAGACTGTAGGCCCACCGCTTGGCTTCGTGTGCATCAGGAATTTCTTGACTGCAGTGGACGAGTGTGTGGTGGGATGTTACGGTGTGTGGTGGAATGTTACGGTGTGTGGTGGGATGTTACTGTGTGTGGTGGAATGTTACAGTGTGTGGTGGGATGTTACGGTGTGTGATGGGATGTTACAGTGTGTGATGGGATGTTACGGTGTGTGGTGGGATGTTACGGTGTGTGATGGGATGTTAGTGTGTGGTGGGATGTTACAGTGTGTGATGGGATGTTACAGTGTGTGGTGGGATGTTACGGTGTGTGGTGGGATGTTACAGTGTGTGATGGGATGTTACAGTGTTGTGCAGTTACAACTGAGTCTACGTACGTATTATGCAATATGTATTTCCTCTGCACTCTAGCACACGCTTCAGCTCTGAGGCATGCCTCAACTTACACTGTGCTCAGCTTAGTCCAGTACAAAGGGGAGCCACAGATCCACGGATTACACTGTGATGGTGGTACGACGAAGGGGTCAAACTCTTCGTATCCTGCGCAGTTCTTGATCAATCTACAAGTGTGTGCAAGAGAGGGAGTGACAAGAAGGAGAGAGCTGGACTAGAGGATTCAAGTACACCAGTACGTACGTAATACAGGAAAGAGTGGCTTACATGTGTTTGCAGAGGAAGCTGTAGGCAGATCACATCAATGTGTGTGTGTATATGTGTGCACACGTGCATGTGCGTGTATGTACGTATGTGTGTGTGATACCACCAAGATGGCAGCTGCTTGGAATGAGTGTTTTTGAGCGAATTTATTAAAGCTTTTTCCACAAACTTTCTCACTCTACTCTCTGTATGTGTACTGCCTCATGTCTCCTATCGCAAACACACTAGTACTGTGTGATAAATCAATAGTCTCGATACCAATGCTGTATCACGAGTTAAAATATGACATCGTGATTGTGTACCAGTTGTTCATTGCACAAGGGTGGCGTCAGAATCAGTCAAAGGAATGACTTCGTGTTGTGCCTCTCACTGAAACTCCAAGCAAAGTGTGCCAATACCCCATTTACGAAAAAAAGCACTGGGACACAGTTGCACAAGGTTGCAAACCGAGTTCAGGTGTCTCACTGCTAGCTACATAATGTTGCGTTTGCAGGGACCGTAATCGTACAAAGTAAACAGTTGCTCAAATCACTGATTAGGCAAGGCAGGACTGGCAAATGCAGTACAATGATCTTATTTATAGGCTTCTGTGGAGAATGTTCTAGAGTACACAGATCAAGTCATGTCAGTCCAATCATGTTAATAACATATAGGTGTCTAGAGAGTTCGGCATCATCTCATGTCAATGGGCCCACAGCAATATGTCAGGCGTGTCACTGCTAGCTACGTATGTAGCTCATGGGCTGCTACGTATGTAGCTCATGGGCTGCTACGTATGTAGCTCATGGGCTGCTACGTATGTAGCTCACGGGCTGCTAAGTATGTAGCTCATGGGCTGCTACGTATGTAGCTCATGGGCTGCTACGTACGTAGCTCATGGGCTGCTACGTATGTAGCTCATGGGCTGCTACGTATGTAGCTCATGGGCTGCTACGTACGTAGCTCATGGGCTGCTACGTATGTAGCTCATGGGCTGCTACGTACGTAGCTCATGGGCTGCTACGTATGTAGCTCATGGGCTGCTACGTATGTAGCTCATGGGCTGCTACGTATGTAGCTCATGGGCTGCTACGTATGTAGCTCATGGGCTGCTACGTATGTAGCTCATGGGCTGCTACGTATGTAGCTCATGGGCTGCTACGTATGTAGCTCATGGGCTGCTACATATGTAGCTCATGGGCTGCTACGTATGTAGCTCATGGGCTGCTACGTATGTAGCTCATGGGCTGCTACGTATGCACGTAGCTCATGGGCTGCTACGTATGTAGCTCATGGGCTGCTACGTACGTAAGTAAGGTGAGGGGTCTATTTCAGCCATTCACACCTTGCAGCTGTTGCAACAAATAGTAAGCCATTCTTGAGCTCACTTCGCTTGCCCTCTCTTATACATACGCACAGTACGTAGGTAGTTTCATAACTAGAAGGGTGCACACATGCACACACACAAGAATGCATGGTCTTTCTGGAATTCAAAGGATGCATGTGACAGCTGGCAACGAAGAGTAATGGGGCTGCTAAATACGTACAGCACTGCTCCACCTGTGCGCAAAGAAAAGATTCTCACTACATATGTCAGTCATCACATCGACTCCTGTGCTCATTGCGCAGAAAAACAGCAGCAGTCCTACCACATACGCACAAGTGAAAGGTACATGTAGCATGTTGCACAGTGGAACCTGTCCAAGACAACCGCCTGTGGGCCAGCTCTAACTGACCTTTATAGAGAGGTGGCTGCTCTATAGAGGTAGATTGCAATGCTTTAGTGCTATTTGGGGCCAGGGAGGCTGGCTGCTTTAGACAGGTGGCTGCCTAACACAGTGACCTTAGACAGGTTCCACTGTACTACCCGCCACATACGTTTATGGGATCATCGTTTAGACACACGCTACCGCGATAACTGGATCTATGCAGCATTGTATGTACAAGCAAGCACACGCCCAGTGGACAACGCAGGTCATCCATCACCATTTGGGTGATTGCAGCTGGGTGACACTGCCTGGGTATAGTGCTGATCTTGTTTGCACTGACGTTGGCCACTGTCATGCATTTACATGCACATATACATCTATCTATGTACACACATCTAGCTACGCACACCTACACCATGCTAAAAGTATTGGGTGGTTATGTCTTTCCCTAGCCAATAAGGCAGTGCCAATGCCAAGCAAGTTTTCTGCCCAATAGCTTACTTTGCGACAGAGAGAGGGCTTTCAGCAGGCCAGAACGCTGATAGCTAAAGTACCCACACAGTGAAACAAAAATACCCACGTACCGATAGTCAGAGCAGCTCCCTCGCACCAGATAATAACAATAAGCTTCTGCGCAAGTGTGCGTCACACCTTGGAGACCCAAACTGAGAAGTGCAGAGTGTCTAAGAGATGGCTGGCTGTGAGGCACGTGCACACTGCCAGGCGGCCATGTTTGCGGTTATGTCATTGCGTTGTCCAATCAAATGCCCGTTTTTAATGCCATGCACAAGCAAACAAACGAACGAACGAATGCATAGACTGGAAAAGATTAAATATATGTATTAAGGATACATATGTATGTACGTATCTGCCCACCACTAAGGACAGACAGATGCTACATATGTGCATGCATATTAGTGAAGGCTGACCTGCTGACAGCAGTAGAGGTGTGGATCCGCGGCCTCATTCTCGCCTTGTGGACTAGGCTAATCTCGTCTTTGACCTGTGCCAGTTCAGACCGGTTCATCTGCAAGAAGAGACAGAGAGGGAAAGGGAGTGGGAGGAGAGGGAGAGGGGGAAGAGGGAGTGGGAGGAGAGAGGGAGTGGGGGGAGAGAGGGAGTGGGGGGAGAGAGGGAGTGGTGGGAAGAGAGAGGGAGTGGGGGGAGAGGGAGTGGGTGGGGAGACAGAGAGGAAGAGAGAGGGAGTGGGTGGGGAGACAGAGAGGAAGAAGGGAGAGGGAAAGCGGGAAGAGGGAGTGGGGGAGAGGGAGAGAGAGAAGAGGGAGAGGGAGAGGGAGAGGGAGAGGGAGAGGGAGGAAAGACCATAGGCATGACTACAATGGAAGAAAGACTGATACCTTGGGCCAGTAAGTTTGGATCTGTCAACAAGAAGTGCTCAAGTGAACAAGGAGTGATTCTTTGGAGGTGGCACTGCAAGAGCTACACACAGTGAGACATAGGCAGTGTAGGTATGTACCTTTATGTGACGATGCAGCTCAAAGCCACTTCTTGTCACCAGTTTATCCTGAACTGAGGGATGGTTGGGCTGAGTGAAGAAGGGAAAGGGTTACACGTTGGAGGAGAGCATTCCTCCTTGGGGCGCACACTTGAATGCAGCAGTCATACAAACATATGTACCATGGGTTTCCACATGTGCCAGAAAGCCGCTTCTTGTGATTCTGTGATCAGGCGAGCAGGCTTCTTCATGTCCTTCAGCAGCCTGTAGAGCAACAAATCATGAACATCATCTTTGAGCTTCATCACAACAGTACGAAAGGAAAAACAGAAGCATCACTACATACATACATACATACGTACGTACATACAGACAGACAGAGTTGCCGCAAAAGTGGACAGATTTAGTTGCAATTTCAAATTATGTAGCTGGACAGCGACCCCAAATTTTGTGCCTCAAACAGATATGTCCTGTAATTGGTTTGTGATGGAGGTTACCATAGTAACACTTCAACAGTTCTTTAGCAGAACACATGACTGTACACACTTTGGCTGTAAACAGGAGCCACACAAGTCAAACTCCATCAGAGCCCAAGCTGTCAGTGTGGCGTGGCCCCCACTCCCCTCCCTTTCCTCCCTCTCCCCCCTCTCCTCCCTCTCCCCCCTTCCCTCCCTCTCCCCCCTACTTCTGGTCATCTTCAGCCATTGTGACCACATCGTGCCACTGGTCACTGAGCCTGTGCTTCAGTGCTTTAAGTCGCTCCATCTCATGATCCAGCAGCTGAATCTTCCTTGTGCACATTAGTAGCCTTCTCAGCAGGTACAGGGCTGTGGTTGTGTGTGTGTGTGAAGGGGAAAGGGAAGGGCTCAATGCAGCACCATATCACCCACCCAAGCATTAGCACATACGTACACACATGCATGCAGACTGACATACATACACAGACACACACACACACACACACACACACACACACACACACACACACACACACACACACACACACACACACACACACACACACACACACACGGGCCATGTGTGCACACACACAGTAAGTGACAGGTCTAGCACTCCCAAATGCCCAAAACTCACCATAGTTGAAGTCTGAATAGCGTGGGGACTGCGACAACCACAGTGACGCATCCTGTGCCACAAAAAGATTAGGGCATCACCTCTACACACACACACATACACACACACACACACACACACATACACACACATACACACACACACATACACGCGCGCGTGCACACATGCACACACATTCCTAAAGTACGTATGAGGGTGATAATAAATAATAGACTCCGTTGTCATGGTAATGGCCATCTATGTACATCCCATAGATGCATTTGCAGGCACTTGGTGGAGACTCATCATGACATCATTCATCGTTGCTTCATGCTATAAATCCCAAGACACTTCTTGGTTGACATTTACCTATTCTGCAATACCACTGGATTCAAAACCACCAGCTGCACCTTCATATTTATTATCACAATACACATCACACCGTTCAGTTTCACTGTTCCAGACAATAGCAAGTAGGAAGAGGTGAGAGGGAAACGCACACACGCACACCAACCATGCACACACACGCACATGCACACACATGTGCACACACACCACACGCACACCCACACCCCCACCCACACACACCACATGCACCCACCCACCCACACACACACCACGCACACACACACACACACACACACACACCTGGAACCTGTACAGTGTACTGTCATCCCTGACAGTGCAACAGGGTACCGAGTGGTCCATTGAAAACAAGTAGCCAAATTGACAAAGAAGTGATGCCAGGTTGGAGGCTTCGGCTGCAGGTAGAATGGTGAACATACGTACAGCATGGCTCCACCAAACCCAAGTATTGTACACTCCATTTGTACATGCACACACACACACACACACACACACACACACACACACACACACACACACACACACACACACACACACACACCGCACAAACACGCACACACATCTGTGTGCACATGCATGAGACTGAAAGAGAAGAAAATGGAAGAAAAATGAAAAAAAAAACTATTTCCTTCAACGCCACACAGTATGACATTAGCCAGCCCTGGCCAGCATAACTAGGTATACTATACATACATAATTATTGGCTGGTGTATGAGTATCACAGACTGTGGGAAACCCTCTGAATACTACCTTCCAATGCTTTTTACGTGAAACAGACCTCTCAATGCACCAGTAGGAAGGCTCAACTCGAGTGGGTTGTCCAATGACCGGAGCACAGGTCCTCACTATCACAAGTTATATGTACATGTGTGTGTGTGTGTGTGTGTGTGTGTGTGTGTGTGTGTGTACATGTTGCATGTGGAAGAATTGGCTGCCAACGCAATAGAGAGGCCCAAGGGCACATCATGTTTCAGCACATTCAGTCCATCCGTTCCCACACTCTTCAATGACTGTACAGACCATGTATTGTGAATTAGTATTACATCACCTACAACAGTTACATAATGACTGAAGAGGGTAACCACGTACAAGAGGTTAATGAGTCACTTTGGAGGGCTTCCTCCTCAAGACGGCTTCTGAACGCTTTGAAAAGGCTAATACATTGCATTGCCAGGAATGTATGTACATACAGTGTACAGTGTAGAGAGGCACCACGCAGTACAGCTCGCTTGAGCATCCAGTTTAGCCTATAACATGGGACAACTCCCCCTTGTTAGGCAGTAGTGAAGCTGTAACAAGAAATTCACTTCTATTCTGTCTCTCTCTCACACTCACACACACACACACGTACACACACACACACATACACATACACACACACACACACACACACACACACACACACACACACACACACACACACACACACTCCTTGCACTGGCACAAGCAATTCTCTGCTATTCACACAGATAACACAGCATAACGTGCATTGCTGCACGAAGACATGTTAACGGAACTATCATTGGAACTAGGAGGGACACAAAGGCTATGCAGTTTGTTCGGTTGTGACAACAAAGTACGTAATGAACGCATAATTAAATGAACAGTAGCAGGGCAACACTAAAGATTGGAGCAGTGATAACTAATTAAATAGCAGACCATCTGACACACCATGTAATGGGGTCTGCTACTGTTCTACAACAGTCAATAGAGTTCATAGTTTGTCAATCACTGCCCTACACATACGTACACACGTTGTGGTCCATGTTGTAGTTCTTTCCGCCTCGTTCACATCTCTCCTTGTACTAGTCCCCCTCTCTGTATCTTCTCAATCACTGCTAATACCCCTCCTTCCTCCTTTCTATGCTAATCTGCTAATCTCCCTCAATTTGGTCTTCCTTCACTTCCATTTCCTTGATTTATTCTTCCCTCCATCCCTCCTGGCAAACACACACACACCACCCCCCTACACACACACACACACACACACACACACACACACCTCTGGAGTGCATATCCAGGTATCCCATCAGCCATGTAACCAGATCAGCTCCTGTAAGTGAAGGAACAGGTGAAGGAACAGGTGAAGGAACAAGACTCAAGTACAGAGTGCCTCCATGTTACCACACCAGGTGGATGACATGCCTGGCAAGCGGTGACAAGTCTGGCAGGATGACACACTAGGTAGGTGACACGCCTGGTAGGTGACACACCACCAGGGAAGTAGACACTGGATGGGTGACATACGAATAAGGTAAGTGCAGTGACGCACAAGCTTTGTACCTTGGCACCAGGTGGGTGTCACACCAGGTAGGTGACGAACCAGGTACGTAGGTGACAAACCAGGTACGTAGGCTGACACTCAGTTGGTAACACATGAGGTAATCAGAATAACCACTGAATGCACATAACAATACGTACACTAAACATGGTGCTGGTGTGTGTGCGTGCGTGTGTGTGTGTGTGTGTGTGTGTGTGTGTGTGTGTGTGTGTGTGTGTGTGCGTGTGTGTGTGTGTGTGTGCGTGTGTGTGTGTGTGTGCGTGTGCGTGCGTGCGTGTGTGTGTGTGTGAATGTCCCCAATACAAGCATACAATAAGTACATAGCCAGTTTCTGGCCTCACTAGAACAGTCCAGCAGCAAATCAAAAATGTTCCTACAAAGTTGACCAAAGAATGAAGCCTTGAATATGGCATGTTATAAGGTATCCGTAGCTCAAACCATACCACAGTGTCCGCACGAAAAATGTGATGAAACCCTTTGTGTGAGCAATAATGCTTTGTGGACGAATAGGAAGAGCCGTGTGTGTGTGTGTGTGTGTCTATGATAGAGCCAGGGTGCTAGGTTTATTGGGGCAGTGATGAGAATTGGTACAAAGTAACGCAAGTAGCAACAAGAGAAGAAGTGCAAACAGTTGCACTATCCTTGCATTTTACACTGTAGTGTGTGTATTCACTCACATCCAAACACACACACATGTACATGTAGACACACATACACACACAGGTACGTACATATGTACACACACACACACACACACACACACACACACACACACACACACACACACACACACACACACACACACACACACACACACACACACACACACACCAAGTAGCAAGCAAAAACATACAGCGACGATTTATAATAGTTATCAATGACAAAGTCACTGATTGCGTTCTAGATGAAAACAATTGCCACATCCAGCTGTAACCCATTAAGAATGTGGATATGTGCAGCCATTACTCATGTGTGTGTGTGGACGTACCTGAGAAGGACGGACTAGCGGGTGTCTTGGACTTGCCAAGGTGGGCCTTCCCTCTCATCCTCACTCCTTGACTGGCGTGTTGCATGTCACGAACTATAGGCTCCATCTGCACATGTACACGTACACACACAGCATGCATTATAACCCACCTAACGTACAGACACCAAAAACATGTACAATATATCAAGGGCAACTTACGGCTACACGCTGTGTGCCGTGTTTGCAGGCAACACACAGTCTGTAGCGGTAATATGAAACGACGTGCGTGCTCCTGTGTGCGTGCACTATAGACATTTATTGAATGTTGCATGCTTGACCGAGTTGGGTTAGCATGCAGTTGCGATGAACTGACACCTCCCTAGCTCCTAAAACATAGCCAACCTTGCCAACGATCATAGCCAGCACAGGAGACAGCTCATGTATCCCGGAGTTTGGGCGTATTGAGACGCTGGAGAGGGAGTGAAGAGTGGAGCCTGAGCTTGAGGTGCGAAGCTGAGAGGGCAGCGTTCTACTCTTGCCATTGCCAGCCTCCGTAGAGACTTCTGTGCCCTCATCCACGGACAGAGAGGGACCGAAAGTCTGAGATGAAGACCCGGACACTTTGGCCATCTTGAGGGCCGGCGCGGAGGAAGTTCAGTTGACACTGGAAGGGCGCAAAACTGCTAAGCCTTCGGATGCACCTACTAGTACCGGGCCATGCATGATGCACGCAGCAGGAAGTCATGCATATTCCATTCCCAAACCAAATGCCAGTCAAAGCGGATTGGAAGTATAACAATTAAGCACACACATATATAACACTGGCCAAAGAGACGTATAAATGCAGAAAGCGTTCAAAATTAACAATGAAAAATGTACACGCAACTACTAGTTATCGGTTAAGTGATGGGAAGGTGAGTTGACATCCACAACAATCATGTGGCATTGAGCATCCGTGCTGCCTGAAGTGGACCGCTGTACCTTGGCAGGGGAAGAAATGGAGCCAAGGAGGCTGTCACTAACTGGGAGCTCATCAGCGTCCAAGACATGAGGCACAAGGAGTTGTGCTCGTGATGGCTTGAAAGCCGAATTGTGATAAACTGGTTGGTAGTCCTCACCAAAAGCCACCAAATACTCTTCAGACTGCTGTAATCCCCTCAGTGGGTATGGAGCAAGCCCGGAGCGTTCTCTCCACTCAACATGGTCAGTCTCTTGCTGGTTCCTATTGCCAATGCCCTTCACGCCAAGTAGACAGCTCACCCTCGAGTGGAAAGGCCTGATGACCTCATCACGCACATCCATCACCTCAGGGTCAATTGAGCGAATCACTCCGCTCATTGATCCGATGTAGACATAACTACCAACTTTCTCCAGGCTAGTTAGGTAGTCTACGCCTGAGGAAGGGTAGAAGGGAGGGGGGAGGGAGGGGAGGCAGGGGAGGGAGGGGGGAGGGAGGGGAGGCAGGGGAGGGAGGGGAAGGGGAGGGAGGGGAGGGAGCTTATGAATTCACTTGTTATACAGAATAGGAAACACATCTACACATGTATACGTACTGTACGTACCTTCTCCCAAATTATATCAGCCAATCTACACCCACCCACCCACACACATACACACACACACATGAACACTCAACTTACTTTCTTCATTAGCAGGCATGCCTGGAGCCAAACAGTACTGCACATCCAAGGTAGTGACAAGCGAGCAAGTGTTGGCTGAGTACTTCACCACTCGCGTGTGGTCCAAGAGGAGAACATAGCTGTTCGGTTCCTTCCAGCCAGCCAATCGATTCCCTTCCTCTTTGATGCAAATCATTTTAAATGTGGGCTGCACTGTTTTCTCCTTCCGTACATTCTTCCCAGGAACATTAAGGGTTAATTTCACTTTAAAGGTGAGCGTGTCAAGAATGAGTACCTGCCGAATACAATGCACATAGCACCAAATGGTAGAGCCACTGGAACTTGGGACCATAACAGCACATTCAAAGGGGAGCTTGCTCTCAAGAGGAAATTCAGTTTCTCCCTGTAGGACCACAGGATTACTACTGGACTCTGACTTGGTTAGCAGACCGGTAAGGTCACCGAATGTCAGAATCTCGCCTTTGTATGTGAACACGTGCATTGCACGAAAGTCTGGGTTGTACAGGAGCTGAGTGATGCTTCTATCATGTGCGCCTGTTGCAATGCATTTGTGGGTGTCTCCATGGTAAACACGAATGCCATGCTTGAGAAAGCCACACCACACCTGGTCCTGAACCACCAACATAGACTGCACCATTGTGGGGACGTCAGTGATTGCCTGCGTGAGGAGGGAAGGAGAGTGGAGGGGAGGGAATGGAGAGCTTCACCAAAAGTCACAAAAAATCGCAAAAAAGGTTCATTGTATGTATATCATAGGTAAACAATGTCACAGTCACACACCTTCACCAACATTTACCAAGCCACACCCACAGCCACACCCACAGCCACACCCCCACACCTCAATGTCCCCCTTTATACAATCCTTCACAAAGATGCCGCCATTTGCAGTTGCAAACCACAGCTGAGCCTTGCCCTCCTCCTGTTTCGCCCGAGGCTTGAGCTTGTCCAAGTTGAAGGAGGACAACATCTTGTTCACATCACTCCCGCTAACACGCGAATGCTGAAGTGATCTGTTGGGCAGTGAGGCAGCAATAGCTGGCATGGAAATGCGACGTTGCCGAGGTCGAGAGCGGGGAATGGCAACTGTCAGGCTAGGAGGAGTAACTTGTATGTGTTCCGTTTCATCAGGCATGCTGCTTGATTGGGATCCAGTGTCATCCACGAGATTGGACCCAGATGCCTGACGCCTGTGTTCCAGTTTCTCAGGTGGGCACGTCTGCCGGAAGCACGCAGCCGTGACCACATGGTTGTTGGTCGACACTTCTTCTGCAAGCAGCAGCCGATGAAAGAGTGGCTCCTTCATGACAGCAAGGACCTCGCTGAAGGGGGGCCTGTGCTGTGGCTTTTGCCCCCAACACCAACACATCAGCTCAAACATCCACTGAAGGCGTGGGAGGTCCTGCACCACAGAGAGAGGTTGGATTATTGCATGAGAGAACTGTAGCATAATCAATCCACAAAGCTCAAGACAACCACTAAGAGGGCATTTTGACCATTTAGGGTTAAGGTTAGCAAGGGTTTTCTGAGTATCCATTTGAGCAGCCCGCTCTCCATGAAATCAAAGTGTAGTCCTGTCCTATTTCAAAGGATGGTCTCATGAAAAGGCAACAATGTTTTGAGGTCTGT
Organism: Ianthella basta; assembly: GCA_964019415.1. NCBI lineage: Eukaryota > Metazoa > Porifera > Demospongiae > Verongiida > Ianthellidae > Ianthella > Ianthella basta. The sequence continues at coordinate 1,767,835 of OZ025882.1, forward strand.
GGCATGAACTTGTACATACTTGCCAGGAACAAAAGCTCCGGATATGGTACACTACTCACACATCACAGTGAATTACTTGAAGCTCCATTTCTGTAAATAGCTGCCTTTGCTATAAATGCCGTGTTTGTTTGCCCTTTCTAGCAAATTACGTAGGCTACAGGTATTCATGAACATTACTACTTTTCAGAAAAACAGCATTTTTTCTACTTGATTTGTGCAATAGAACACACACCTTTAGGACTGTGTTCAGATAGGATTGTTCACTCCATAGCAGGGATGAACATGTTATACGTACATACATATACATGCAGGTTACATGGCAAGTGATACTGTATTATATCCACATCCACGTTACTACACACTGTTGCACACCTCACCTTGACCAGGATGTCTGGTCTGCCTCCACTATTCACCACTGAGCTGACTGGGCCTCGGAAGTTGTCGAAAGGAGTCTTCCCCGTGTAGATACAGTATAAGACAACGCCATACGAGTACACATCAAACTATATGCAGCGGTGTGTGTGTGTGTGTGTGTGTGTGTGTGTGTGTGTGTGTGTGTGTGTGTGTGTGTGTGTGTGTGTGTGTGTGTGTGTGTGTGTGTGTGTGTGTGTGTGTGTGTGTATGTGTGTGTGTGTGTGTGTGTGTGTGTGTTTGCCAGGAGGGATGGAAGGAGGAACAAGTCAAGGAAATGGAAGTGAAGGAGGACCAAAGTGAGAGAGATTAGCATAGAAAGGAGGAAGGAGGGGTATTAGCAGTGATTGAGAAGATAAAGAGAGGGGGACTAGTACAAGGAGAGATGTGGATGAGACGGAACAAATTGAAAAAAGCCACTTCCCTCTCCGTGAGGGCTTGATGTTCCAACCAAGACAGTCACAGTGAACCATACCCATGCACACCTTCATTCTTCACAAGAAGGGATTCTGACCCAAGCGTGCACAACTTCACCCACCTTGTTTGTGACAAACAGCTCCATGCCGGGGCGGTTGATCTGTGCCTCTGGAGGCTGGAAGACAGGTGTTCCTGCATCGCCAGTGGTGCCCCAAGGGTTGCCGTACTTGCTGATCCCATAGTCAGCTATCTTGAGAAACACTTCTGCATCACTTTTCCACTGATCGGATGGTTTGGGAAACTTCCACACCAACACATTGCTCGGCTTCAAGTCCCGGTAAATGATATTCAATGAGTGGAGATAGTCTACTGCCGAGGCAAGCTATGCAGGGAAGGAGGTGAGAAGGGGAAGGTGATGGACCCATGTGCCACGGACTAATATCGAGTAAAGTGATAACTATTTCATAAAATTCCATATACATAAGCTTGTGTGTGTGTTGTGTTGTGTGTGTGTGTGTGTGTGTGCGTGTGTGTGCGTGCGTGCGTGTGTGTGTGCATATGTCTATATGCAACAGTGTTGGTTCAGCTGATGAAGGCTTCTGATGTTGAAAGGTACATACTACAAGCTGTTGATCGATTGACTCCACAACATATTCGCTAACGATCAATTCGTGTGTGCATACATGTATGTACGTATGTGCACACACATCCTTCCTAACCTGAGTCATGACTTGCAGCAGTACACGTTGACCCAGGTGCAATCGGTATGCAGTGTACCTGCTGATATGCCTCTTAAGGTCCCCCTCTGGTGCATACTCAAGCAGAAGGCACCACGGGTGCAGAGTGAGCCCCACGAGACCGAGGATATGCTTGTGCTTCAGTTCACTCATGATCCTAGCCTCTGTGCTGGCATTCTGGTAGATGATCCACTGCTGGTTCTCCTCCTCCACTGCCATACTGTCAGGCCCTTCTGCCACAGTCAGTTCCTTAATGGCAACATTGAGGGACACACTCTACAAAGAACAAAGATGAGAAAGTGGAGGAAAGAAGCAGTGGTTATAGTGGAGCTATGGAAAGCACTAAATAATTGAGAACTTTGACGCCAATCCCATCTGTGCATGAGGGTTCATTGAAAGAGCTGGCTGTTCACGTATTATAGGGGACATTTGTGTCAGCCCACAGAAGCATGCAATGACAGTGACAGTGTCACCTCATGGAGGTAAACAATGATAGTGACAGTGTCACCGCATGGAGGTAAGCAATGAAAGTGAGTGTCACACCTCATGGAGGCAAGCATTGATGGCAGCAGTGGCAGATCACAGCGGCAAGTCAACTGACATTAAAACATCACTGCGCATGAGAGGTTACAATATCATGCGTGAACACTACGACTGTGTCACTGCGCATGAGAGGCGACAATATCATGCGTGGACACTAATGACTGTGTCACTGCGCATGAGAGGTGACAATATCATGCATGGACACTACAGAATGTGTCAACTGCACATGTGTGCATGTTTAGTCAAGCACGAGGACCTCCTTCACATACTGCACCCGCAATACCACAGTACCCTTCACCATGGCAACAGGAATCACAATGCACACACACCTGGTTGCTGATGGTCCCTAGGTAGACACTCCCGTAGGCTCCCTGACCCAGCTTCTTGGTCTTCTTCACCTCACAGTAGCTGGAAACAGGCTTGTAGTAGATGTCCTTGAACTCCTGCGCACAGCAAGTGGTGGCCAACAGCAGAAACACATACGTAACAGGGGTACAGCCAGTGCACACACATTATCCGGGCTATGCTTGACTGGGAGCTTTTGTACAATCTTGTGACAAGACAGCTACTGGTGATAGCCTCTCTCTCTCTGAGTTTTCTAACCATTTAGCGTCTTTATTGCTAGCACCTCTCACTAAAGTACCATGCCACTTGTGAGTCACTCCCCATCTCTGCACGCCAAACACCTGCCACCCAGCACCCCTGCCCCCCTTCACCTTCTAACTAGCTACCGCTTACTCCAACACAACCCAGTCACTCACCACATCCGGAGCAACGGAGCCAACGGGAATGGGGCCATGCTGTTCGCACACCAGGTTCTTTCCACAGCTGCTGGCGTACGTGGAGTAAGTCAAGGTGAAAAAGCTGACAGACCTCTCCTCATGGTTCCTCAGTTTGGACTGCCTAGCAGCTTGCGATCCATTGCCAGCCTGGATGGGTGGCTTCTTCTTGTTCTGCTGGTACTCCAGGCGTGGAGGCCTAATCTCCACCAGACAGGATGGGCAGATGTCTGCAAGCAGAACACTGGCCTTCCGTGATTCCTTCCCCCAGACAAACTGAGGGTACCAATCTTCAAAGATGCTGCGTGTGTGTTCAGTGACACTATTGAGCAGCCATGCTGCCAGCTGCCATCCCATAATCTGTTCATCAATTGACTCTTTTGCATTGGGTTGTAGCTGTTGTAGGATCGATTCCCGTCCTTGCAGAAAATTGTCCTCACAGAAGACGTCCTTTGGCAGCATTGCAACTTCAACTTCGATTGCACAGTTGTTTGTTGGCTGATCGCGACTCATATCCCCCAGCAGTGTCATGCTCTTGGTTCCAGGGAGGTTGTAGCTGACTTGGGTAATGCGGAGGATCTCAGTGTGACGCCACACCAAGGTGAACCCTTGGCACCAGCAGTACCAGTGCAGTGAATTTGAGGCGTGGCGGTTGTCCTCTGCTAGGCAGTTGGCCATTCGCAGTGCCAGCCCACTGGCAATGATCCGAGCCACCAGCCTGGGAAAGAAACCATTGGGGACAAATGGAACAATAAAGTGGCGAACAAGAGTATCCCTCCATGAGGCTGCTGAGGCTATTTCGGAAACGGATATACCCTCAAACACAAGTGAATCCTCCGCTTCAGCAAGTTGCGGCTTATCCGTGCCACACTTTGGATACACCCCTTGGGCATCGTGTTCGTCTCTTGGGAGAAGGGTTGGAATCAGAATTTGTTTGTCATCCAGAATGAGAGCTACCTCAAACTTCTGCATGAGGTTGATAATGTCTTGGTAGTGCTCCTTTGAGAGCACTTGGTCATTGGCAAAGATCATGTCCAGGGCTGCAGTCTTCATGAATCCTGGAAGAACAAGGAAGGTAAGCACAGCAGGTAGGCAGTAATGTGATGTTAGGTGTCTACAGTCACAATACTGCAAATCAATCCCGACGGTGCCACCTTTCTTCCCAGCTCTATGCCGTTTCAAAGGACCATGAATGGTAACGGCCCAGATCGATTAGACACATTCACCTATTGGTCACCGGACTGTAGTCCATTCCATCGGATAGGGCACTGTGATTATGTTCACAATTCCTTCCACAATAGTGCAAAGCATATGTTTGTTAACATGGGTGGTAATGAATACGCACCGGTCAAACCGCACACCGATGGCATCACCTACGTAGTCTCAATCGAACTATAACCCCAGCCACTATCCAATATCCAATAACAGCATTCAGTTACTATCAGATTACACCACTCACTCGCTATCTGACTACCACAAAATGGTCCTTTCAAGACACTCAATATTAGAATATCACAATTCCATTACCATGGTAACGAATGAATATCGATGTCACTACATCAGAAAGGGTTGGTTCTCCAATACCAGCTTCACAACAGGGTTGAAAACCTTGCCGGTGTTTCGACCAGATGCTCTGGTCTTCTTCAGGGCAAAGATCAGCTTCAGATCTTCGCCCTGTAGAAGACCAGAGCATCTGGTTGAAACGTCAGCAAGGTTTTCAACCCTGTTGTGAAGCTGGTATTGGAGAACCAACCCTTTCTGATGCCTGAGCCAGCTGAGAAGCCCTCACTTGATGTCACTAAATCACGTAAACTGGTCTTGACCTTTGTTGCCCCAAACCACTACACCACCATTTCGCAGGCACTGTCTGGTCCCTGTGTTTTACAGTGCTCACCATTCCTGTGGTATCTCCGCAGCTCTGGTATGGAGATGACCTTTGCAAGGACGGTACTCAGCCACTGTGGGTCAATAAAGTAGAGGTCACTCAGGTTGGCTTCAGGGAAGTGGAGAAGGATCCCATTGTCGTGGAGGAAGAGGGTGCCCTGGTGCACGTCGTATTCATCGTAGTTAGGCTGTCCCCTGAGAATGGCACTCCTAAAAGGGTGGTATGGTTGAATGGGTTTAAGGCATCTACACATCATCGGTTCAATACAGAGAGCAATGCATATGCACACATGCTTAAAAGCATATTTCCTCTAGCTAGGGTCAACGCAACACACACACACACACACACACACACACACAACACACACACACACACACACACACACACACACACACACACACACACACACACACACACACACACGCACACGCACACACACATGCATATGCACACACATCTGGTCTATGCTTGGTAAAACTTGCTCACACAAAGGTTTCCTTGTTGAGAATGGGTACTCGACTGTCCTTGCGATAGATGGCTGCCAGGTCCCTCACTATGCGTTCCATCTCAATGTACAGGGCAGGTACACGGAACTCAGACAGCTTCTTCACCTCCTCCCTCCTCTCATACTCACCGTCTGTAAAGAGAATACAGATATGCATGTACTGTACATCACTAAGAGAGCACAAACACCACTCCTACGTATGTGCTTGCGATGTCACCCAGCACATTTATGTAGCAGACCACGGTTCTATCCCTCATGTAGGTTTAGGAGGAAGGTACAATGCCCAAAAGTATGCTTCCTAGGGATCTGGGAACATGGATCCTCAAGGAAATTTTTGGATTTTTAGGCCCCCTGAGATTGATTCTGATGCAATCTGAGAGGTAAAAAGAATATTTCTGCCATTTTTACTGCAATGGGGGGAGCTGGATTGTTTGGAGAAAAGAACCCTTACCCATCAGCTAATGTACAGCCCCAACTTTACTGGACAATTTGCATCTTTCACTCTGTCATTTGAAAGAAAAACTGGTGGACACAGGCAAGAAGCAACATCGAAGAAGCAGTAGTTACTAATCTTGCAGATGGCAGCAAATCTGCAAATATTTGTAGTGGTTTTCCTGTACTTCTATACTTGTTCATTCCCTCTCCTCCTTGCCAACCACCACACATCTGTTTGACCGTCTGTCCCACCCCACCACTCCTGCGAGTACTCACTTCTGCTCAACGAAGGACAATAGCTGAGAGCACGGTCATAAATGGCATCCCTGACAGACTGCACATTAGTGCTGTCCAATGTGTTCACCAATCGCAGGTGAGGGTCCAGCCTAAGAGCCATTGTCTCTTGCGCTTGGCCCAAGTACTCCTTTGTAAACAGATTTGTCAGTCTCTCGGCAGTCTCTGCACGCAGGGGGGCGGGGATCTCATCCAAATGAGTGCCAACTACCATTACAGGGGAGCCTGATGCTTTTGCCTGGATAAGACATATAGATCAAGGGTTGTGTGAGGTCAGTGAATCAAAGAACACACACACAGCTACAACAGAAACTACATACATATCTAAATCAATGTACTGATGTAAGTGTGCAATAAGACCAGTCTTTGACTGATACAGCATTCTGAAGAATGAACGTCGTGAATAAGGGTCGAATGAATAATCGAATAGTCGAATATTCGTTCGGCAGCCTAATATTTGAAAGATAATTTTATTCGTTTGAATTGGTGATGCTTAGACTAGTCACTTCTAATGACGTCATACAAATGGCCGTCAACCACATAAAACTCGTTTCGCTCATGAATCAGTTGATATCTACGGAACGCAACATCTCCTTAGTCAGGCGTCGCGTGACCCCTCCTCACGGAAGGGTCAGTTTAAGTCTAATACATTGACTTGTTCACGCGGAATGCAATTATGCGCTGTGGAAAGTAATTATTGTGCAACATTATGTCTCGTTTGTGGCCACAAGTATGCGCGATGGCTCGCGACATTTACCTGATCTTTCATAATAGCCGCCAAAGAAGCGACAGCAAAGACTATCAATGTCCCTTCGACCGGCAACACCAGGCCGAACACTGTAGGCGGGCATGCGTAGCACAGGCTCTTGCTGAAGCTGGTCGGCAAAACAGTGAAAACATCCCTCCCAGAAACGATGCCAGACACGACCTGAAGTTGCTCTGGCTTCATGGTAGAATAACCAAGGCGCTGGATGGCTTCCGTCGCAGTGTATAACACTCTCTGGTCCATGCTCTGGTCTGCTGCTATTTGCGGACACGCGAGCAATAAATATTTCACACCTTTCCTGCAATCTGATTGGGCACGCAACCATTGTGGCGTGCTGCACAAGTCAATGTATTAGACTTAACCTGACCCTTCCGCAAGGAGGGGTCATGCGACGCCTGACTAACATCTTCTATCTTTTATGGATTACGTAGAGACTGCAGAAAAATGCTTTTTGTCAGGTCAAATTCGCCCATTTTGCTCTTCATCTGACTTTCTTCTCCCATTCCGGTAATTGGTCCACAGAAGACGGCCATATTTGGTAATCACTTCTGGTGAAACGAATATTCGAATATCCGTTCATTGGAAGCAACGAACAGTTGAACTTAATATAGAGTATTCGTTCGACCTTTAGTTGTGAACGTCAGAATTTGCAACATCGTGTCCAAGAATAGTTTAGCAAACGCTAAGCCAATCAAATGCTAGCGTTAATCAGATTGACCAAAAGAACACTGATTTGATCAGTACATTGATTTGGACCCTGTACATTATGTTACTTTTGATGGAAGTGAAGTATCCTGTGAGGCTAGGTATACACATGCAACTCTACATATTAGTGGACGTCACTAGACAAGACTTAATTTGAGAAAAGCCAAATGTGTTTCGGACGACTAAGGAATGCAAAATGAACAACTGAATGAAACTACAATGACAGATGCACTGATGAGAAAACAATCCCTTTACACAGCTGTGAGTAACTAGACAAAACCACAATCGTCTTCACACAGTAGTTGGCTCCTCTCTGCTACAGATCAGTGAATACAGTTGTTGAAACGCTAAATTTGACATATTTCTCAAATTAAGTCTTGGCTAGTGAAGCCTGGCAGTGGAGCAGCACTTCACTTTGACACAACCGCTATCGAGTAGTGCGTGGAGTCTAGAGGTACATGTTGCAAGTCGCACTGTATTGCAGCCAACCTCAATGTTCTCCAGCCATCGCTTGAGGCCATATATCCCTTCTTCCCCATCTGTCACATCAAAGACAAGAAGGTACAGAGACCTCTTGGAGAAGAACACTTGGTGGGTGGCATAGTACTCCTTCTGCAGAGGACAGTGAAGCATGGTGCACACGTAACCCTTGGTTTCTGCCGTCTCCATTGCCACACACAAGATCAGTTACTCTCCCTATGCCTGCCTATTTCCCACACTCTTACCGTACCTTTCCAATGATCATACTCTGATGGACATAGATTTAGTACCTGACCAGCGTACTGTACACTAACTCTCAGCTTGCATTTACCCCCCCCCCTCCCCCCTCCCTCCCCTTTCTCCATCCTCCCTCCGTTTCTCCCCCCGCAAGTACGTACTTCCTCTTGCCACCCCAACCTCCCCTTTCTCCACCTTCTCTCCCCTTCCCCCACCCTTACCTCCCCTCTCCCACCCCAACCTCCCCTTCCCCACCCTCCCCCTCTTCCTCCCCTTCCCCACTCTCCCCCTCTCCTATCCCTCCCACCCTCCCCCTCTTCTTCCCCTTCCTCACCCTCCCCCTCTCCTATCCCTCCCACCCTCCCCCTCTTCCTTCCATTCCCCACCCTCACCCTCCCTCTCTCCCTTCCCTTCCCCACCCTCCCCCTCTCCCACCCCTTCCTTCCCATCCACACACCTGTCCACCAAAGTCCCAAGTGTAGAATGTGACAGAGGTCTGGCTCTTTCCTCCTTTGCGATACTCCCAGTCCAAGATGTCTACACCCTCAGTGGAGAGTGGGCGTCCGTCTTGGTCCAACCGTAGCTTCTTCTGTCGATTGACAAGGAACCGCTTACTCAAGTTCACAACCAGAGTGGTCTTGCCCTTGTTGGAATCGCCAACTACCATCAGACGGATGCAGTGATAGGGCTGGGAACTGGATGAGGTGACATGAGAGAAAAGGGGAGAGAAAGAGAAGATATGAGGGGAGGGGAAGGAGAGAAAGAGATAGAACTGTTGTCGAATTTATCAGTATTTGGTCTCCTTGACTCCTCTAGCAGAATGTGGTCAGTAAGTAGAAGACTAATACTGCCAAGACACTGCGCTGGTGTCAATATACGTGATGGTGCCTTTTGTAATGTAGAGGAAGCCAAGAACTCGTACTGGCTACGTCACATTTTGGGACATAAGGGGAATCGTCACTACCACTACCAAAGTACAAAGCCAATTGCAACTACTGCACTTGGGAAATTTCTCACTTAAAGCACAGTTGTCTGACTGTGGACACGGAATTATTCACAGTCCTATCACTGAGTTACTCATGTTCCTGGGTGTGGTGAACATGGGTGACGTGTATATGCAATTCAGACAGCTACACAATAAGCTAGCATTCTTTGGCAAATACAGTGGAACCCCGCCTTGCGGACACCCCTGAAAAGCGGACACCTCGATTATGCGGACACTTTCTAAAGTCCCAACGATTGGCCCTATTCTACCTGTATAAATTTCCCCTTGAAATGCAGACACCCCGTTATTTCGTATTCCGGACAGCGCCCTGTGAACCACCCTATACAACTCTGTTTAATGGTTGCGCATACTCCATTGAAGTATCTACGAGTCTATAGTATGCATATAGTATACTCTATCCTTTACATCCCTGCACGACCCGCTCTTGAGTATACTAAACTTACTAACCACAAAGGAAGGACCATTTGGAACTTCCTTGGTATGCAAGCCTGGGCCGTCCCCCGGTCCGCGCAGCAAGGTCAGGGGCCTTGCTACAAGGTATTGGCTAGCCTGTATGACCTTTGACCCCTGACCCTTGTACTTCCTCGCTGAGGACCCTACTGAACCTGGGGTACCGCCCAGCTCTATCACGCCTTCTTAGGGAAGACGAAGAACCTACAAGACAGTTTGACAATGCCAAATACACATACACATGCTACAAACACCTAGTACAGACCAACACGAGTGCCGCAAACCGTCTATACTATGGGTTTTGAAAGTGCCTTTAACACTGGAAAGTTCAGCGCAAACCCTTTAGAATCGTCGTCAGAAATGGTGCGTGAGTTGAGTACTCGAGCAAAACACCGCTACCTTTACAAATTCGTATTACTTTGATACTCTTCATGCATACCAGATGATTGTTTTAATGTATGGGCTTATAAGCCATACCTCTGAAATGCGGACACCCCTATAATCAGGACACTTCTTTCTCTTGTTCCGAAGGGTGTCCGCATTATAGGGGTTCCACTGTATTTGAAATGGGGAAATTGGGATTGGGAAATGAGGCTAACGTACTACTCTGAACACTTCATATATGTACTTACTTTAGATGAATGTCCTTCAGCACTTCGAGGAGCTTCAGCACAGATCCTCCGGGAGGGACATAAGCTTTCTGAAGGTACGGTTGTAAGTGGTTTACGACGCCTTCAAGCTCAAGAATGAGGAGCCTAGAGCACAGCCCCAACTGAGTGGGCAGCGAGGAAATGTCTGTATGGCTGAGTGTCAGCTGCAGCAACATGGACAGCTTGTTTATCGTACCGGACAAGCATGTCATCTGCATGTTATGGCTGAGGTCCAATATAGACAAGCCGGGCATGAAAACAACCTCCAGTCTCTCTCTGCCCTTGCTCACTGGCAGGTCTTCGGAGGAAACTGGGAAGAAAGACAGTCTGTTGTGTCTCAGGTTTAGCTTGGTGAGCTGAGGAAGTGAGGTGTGTCGGCGGTGATCACACTCGCAGACAAACAGCTGTTGCTGCAGAAGGTGGCTCAAGAGCTGCATAACGAAGTGCCCACATATGCAACGCTTCTTCCTGCACTTCTCCTCGAGATTCATTGCCTCGTGGATTTCATTGTTTGAGAGGTTGATCTGCTTCACTCTGCTCGGAAAGTCCATAACGCAGTTCAGTGAAGTGATGCGGTTGTTGCTAAGGTTGATCTTCTCCAGGTTTGGGGCCAAGCAAGCCAGATCCCACGGCACAGTGGAAAAGTGGTTATGAGCAAGGTCTAGGGTTTCCAGTGGAGGGATTGGCTTACTATGCGCTGTTTCCTCAACCCTTGTTCCTGGTGTTAAGCTGGAAAGGTCATCAGACCTTCCACCTGCGTTGCTCTGTTCATCGTCTAGCAGAGACGAGGAATTAGTCTCCCTATTAGTGGAATGAGACACTGTCCTCATGTGCTTCTGTTGCCTCAACATTGTCAGGAGACCGCCGCCACCACTCCCAAGAGTGCTTGTTAATAGACGGTGGTCTTCAGTTGAATGATCAGCTGTCTCAGAGTGTGACTGAGCCCCATCTATTCCTTCCAAGTTGGTTCCTCCAATACTCTTTTGGAGAAACTGACAGAATTCCTCCAATTTCCGGCTAGTGTTTGCCGAAATCAGTGACAACGGAAAAGCAGCTGTGGTGCAGTTACCGCTAAGCTCAAGAGACTCTACTTCCCTTGATGGCGATTCCGATGGATACAATTCAGCTTCCGATAAATATCTTGAATCAGGGGGAAATAGGAGGCCACTGTCCAAAGCAGGTGTACTACTCTGCTGCATTATCTCTTGTGAGTCTGATAAGGAGGTTCCTGAATGCGTCCTCCTACTTCTCGGGTAGAAGAGCTGTGCTGTCCAAGATCTCCTCTTCGGTCGATCCTCAAGATTGTCAATCTCAGTATGCACAATGTCAGCAGATCCAGGAGAGGATGTGAAGGAACTGCTGGTGAGTCTGACCTCAAGTGGTGAGCATGCATTCTCCTCTTCTTCCTGCAGCTTATACAACCTGGGAGTTATTTCGCCGCACCAGTGGTACAATGCAATGTCCATCAGCACGTCACAGTTTATCTGGAACTCATTACTGAGGCAGTGCAGCTGGGAGAGCTGATTATGGTGCAGACGCAGTGTTTTCAACTTTGGAGCCAACCATAGCTGCAGAGGCAGGTAGGTGAGACCGTTGTAGGATGCATCCAATGTCTCCAAATTGCCGAGTTGGAACAGTGTAGGAGGCAGAGAGTGAAGCTCATTATTGTCAACATATAGCTCCCGCAGTTTGGCGCACTGGTATGGCTTTGCATGAGCTGTACTCTCTTCAGCAGCAGTACTATCTTTGAACTGCTCCATCTCGTCCACTTCAGTTGGGCTGGTTGGCAGGCAACACAGTTGGTTGTGGCTAAGGGAGAGAGTGTCCAAATTTGGGAGGACAAACAGCTCAAAAGGGACAGTCTCAAGCTTATTCCGCGACAGGTTTATCTGTGTGAAGTGTGTCAGAGTGGCATGTGCTTCCAATGGGGACACACTAGGCCCAGCCTGGTAGATGTTCTTCACTGTACGCTGACACTGGGTCCCAACATCACAGAGGAACTGCAGGTCATCTAATCTTTCCAAAATGTTGCCTTGTGCGTGCTTTGCTAGTAGTGCATTGCCGTAGTGGAGCATCTTGTGTACAACTGGGAGGAGAAGTGGCTTGTTCATGTTGGGCAGGCCCATCCCTTCCCAGCAAAGGCACATACCCTTCGCTGCATCTGAGTTGGAATCCGAGGCTGCAGTGTACAAGTGATTTATAACTGCATGTAGGGCCATTACAAGGAGTGTCCCTTCCACGGGGCCAGTGAAGGACGCAGCACACAGCTCCTTGTTCTTCAGCTCATACCACCAACCAAATTCCACCAGCACTCGTAAGATGGGTATGTGGTTTTGCTTCACAGCAATGTCCATCAAATTGAGCTTGCGCAGTTTGTCCATCAGTGCTGGATTGGGAGTTGTGTGCATTGATTTTACGATCTCAGATAGCATCACTTCTAAGCAGCATGGTTGGTTTGTTCGCACTGCGCAGTGCAAAGGTGTCTTGCAACCACTGGAGGGAGAAGAGCACTGGACGAAGACGTCTGGGGCGACCTTGAATCCGAAAGCCTTCGTCTGTTCTAGAATGAGCTTCAGCAATATGAGAAAGCCATTCTCTGCTAGCACATGAAAGACTGTTTCTTCCTTTACATCAGCCTTGCAGATGTCAATGGTCCTAATGAAACTGACAAGTTCAGTGTCACGGCCAAGACTGTGTAGTAACTGTGAGACACTGTCACTACTTTCTGACAGCGACATGTTCAGAGATGGGTGCATATCTACGCTGACGTCAGTCAGTCCCAGAGAAGATGTGCTGCCTTTGCCAGTAGCAGTGTTGAGCGGACGTGAAGTGAGAGGGTGGTTGTCCCCACAGTTTTCCATGTGCTCTACAAGGTCAGTGCTGCGGCTTCTCTTCAAGAGCTGTCTATCAATGTGTTCCAGCAGAAACGGCTCAGGGGGGAGTGAAGCACTATCTTTTGAGTGAGCTGGCACATCAGTGCCTGAAGGTGCAGTGAGCCGAATCGCTGGCACTGGGGAAGTAGCAATGACAGAGTCAAAGACAGGGACACCTTCACCTGATCCATCAGAAGGCCTGCGAAACATGGCCTCTTCCGGTAACTGTATGCTGCTTACTGAAGCTGGCCGTTCTGCCGCTTTCAACTTATCAAAAAGGTATTTCACGTATTTCCAGTCATTAGCCAGGCATGCTGTGAAGAAGGGCAGGCGTCGCATGGCATCAGGTGCCACCAAGAGGCCAGGAGCAAGATCAGTGATGAGAAACCGAGCATCCATCCCAGCCTGGATGGCTAGGTGAAGTGTGGACTGCTCATTCATGTCACGCATATATACATCTGCATTGAATTCAGTTATGAGGCAGCGCACCACGGCCTCATTGCGTGACTTGCATGCTCTGTAGAAGAGAGAGTACAAAGGAAAACAGTGATTATGTAGTTAAGGCCGTAGAGGCTCAATGCTATGTAGGGTAATTGAATACAGAACTTCCGAGCAAGGTATAGACAGACAATAAGTCAGAAACCAAACATTTTGGTCAGAAAGGCCTTCATCGGCTGCTAGATGCTTCAGAAGTTCACTCTTTTAGTAAGTGTCAATTGCTGTCAAATCTGAACACTACGGAAGATGCATACCTTCATGAATGCACTCATGCAACCATACAAGTTCGTGCATTGACTGTAACTAGAGCCATATCTTAGCAACCCCCAAAAGTACAAAATCCATTGGCAATAGTCTATTCAGCCAGTCATCACATGATTAGATTAGTTCAAAAGAGCAAAGTGATACAAGACAGAATTACTAACTGAATGGATAAGTAGCTACAATGTCACACAGAGGCAAAGAATGCACTCAGGCCCCTTCTCTGCACTCACATGCCTACATACTGTACATACATTCATTCTCAGCTCCAAGAAGTCAACATTAGAGCTACTGCATACCGCATACGCTTTAACTTTTGCGGTTCGCGAGTTTTTGCAGTTTTTGCATTTTTACTTTCGCGGTTGCAGAGTCTCAAGCAGGAGAATTAAAGCCTTCTGTAAGTTTTCGCAGGTGAATTTTTTGCGGATGGTTGCTGATCCGCGAAAACTGCAATAGTTTAATTTCTTTGAATTCATTCTAATATTCTTTCAAAAATTACCTGAAACCTATTTAAATGTTTGAGAAACATTACTTACTTAGGAAAGTTAAGCATACCTAACCATGTGAACCCACACTTACGTATGTACATCCTTAATATTTTTAATCTTTTCCAGTCTGTGCGTACGCTTGTGCGGGGCATTAAAAACGGGCATCTGATTGGACGATGCCATCATGTGACCGCAAAACATGGCCGCCGTGGCCGAGTGCGTATGCTTCGCAGCAAGCAGTCTCTGAGACACTCTGCGTCCCTTAGGTTGAAAGACCCTAGCGTCGCACTCTTGTGCAGAGGTTTGCTGTTATTCGCTCATGAGAAGGAGCTGTTCTGGCTTCTTGTGTGCGGGTATTTTGTCAGCCGGCAATGCGAGGCGGAGTGAGTGCAGCCAAAGGCCGTGCTTGCTCATATACGTATATAATGCCATGCTACACTTATGTACATATGTACATATAATGTCACGCTACACATGTGTGTATACGTACATTGTGCAGTATGGGATAGACTTGATACAGGTGTACGTGGCTGCGCGTTTGCACACAATTGACACTCACATTAACAAAGGTGGCTCATTGTCCAGCGGGTTCGGCTGATTCAGCAGCCCAGCTCCAAACTGATGCATTAGCTTTCTGAAGACTTCCATGTCCTGTGCTCGGAAGTCAGGCTTCTTAGACAACTTGCAGATCACTGCATATGAGAAGGGAAGAGGAAGAGATAGGAGAAGTTACACACCTTCGGAACTACTTACAGCACGGGATACTGTACAACTTGGGATTTTGGTGGGAATATGGCAAATTGGATTTACTTTGGCAGATGGGCAAACCTTATGCTATAATGGCATTCTTCTCACAATTTGGCAGTTGGAAATAGGATCATTCTCAAAACTGCTAATCTGGCAAACTAAATTTCCTGCCAAACAGTGTAATAGTCTATAATATTTCCAGCCAAACAGTGTAATAGTCTCGCATGCCAGATGTTCCATGTCCTGCATAAAACTATAGGAACATCTGGCATGCGAGACACCAGAACATTGTGAAAGGCAGTTCCCCTACTACCACTAGCCTTAAAGCACCCTCATGTTATGCCCTCCTTCACACTTACTGTAACCACAGTGGTCACGACACATCTCAGTCCGGGTGAATTCCCCATGTGCATTCTCCAAGTAGTCTGCTAGCTCCATGTGGTTCTCTTCGCGGGCAAGGGTCCATGGCAACTTGCTTTCTCGGTCATTTATCACGATGCTGGCACCCACACACAGTAGAGCTTTTGCACATTCAAATCTGCCCAACTTTGCTGCCAGCATCAGTGGAGTGAATTTGTTGATCTTGTGGTTCACGTGCGCCAGTGCTGCATGGATAGGTGAATGAAAAATGTGACATTAAACTTGCTCTATCACAACTTCATGATCAGACAGCAGCTCTGAAAAAGTCGTGCTACTACTAGGCACTAAAGTGCAAAACCCTCGGTGCTGAGGACATGTACCTTCCTTCAAGTGAATCACACCACGTGGTTGAGATCAACGTCCAGTGCTTAAAATATGCTCGTGCGCTAGCGAGGGCAAAGAAAATGGCCGACAGCTGTGCTATAGTAGCTTCGATGCGTATTCTGTAGCTTTGTGAAGCTGTTTTATGAAAACCCCTACATTTTAATTGAATTTTTTGCAGCACTTAGGTGATCCATAAGATTTCTTGGCCGATTTGTTACTGTATGGAAAATCGAACCGGACACACAAACACATGCAACCAACTACAGTAACCCTTTGGCACATGCTTGCCAAGGGTTAATGAAGTCATGTTGGATATCCCAAGTTCACATTTATACATTTTAAATGTCTGCCACCTAAAAATTTTATAGCACTCAATCTCTCACACAGTTTTACACAGTAGTTACACTCTCTAAATTCCACAAGGAAAATTTCAAGCATTTTTCAAAGACATTTCCACCATGTTTAAGAAATACAGTAAATATTTCTACAACTGAACAATTTGCAGATGTATACATACACATGCACCTGTCATCATGAAGGATGGCCACTTCTCTCTCACCTTCATCAAACTTCAAGACCCACTTCAGCGTCTCGTAGTCATCTGCCTGCACACATTTGTGCAAGAACTTGCCCGGATGCTGAATACGGCCAGGTAGACCCTTCTCAGAGGAGAGACTCCACTGTGTCTGTGCTGACATGCTTGTCTCGCCTGTCCGGGAGAAGAGCCACTCAAATTGAGTGTTAACGGTGTCAAATGTGTGAGTCTACAGGATTCAGAGGGGGAGGTCTTCATGTAGTAAGGTTCATTCATGACCTAGTAACGGCACCACATACTAGACACAAAACACAGCTCACAGATAGGGGATTCATCCTTCCCTTTGGAGCACCCTTAACGCTACCTACTTTGATACACCACCATACACATGGAAACAAATTCACAGAGCATAACTAACTTCACCTAAACTCCTGCAAAATCTCACATGCAAACATTCTTTTCATAGATGAACCTAGACTTGTCACCAGGTGCAATAAATTGATGATGATGATGATGGTGATGATGATGGTGATGATGATCATGATGATGGTGATGATGATGATGGTGGTGGTGGTGATGGTGATGGGGATGATGATGATGGTGGTGGTGGTGATGGTGATGATGATGATGATGATGATGATGATGATGATGATGATGATGATGATGATGATGATGATGATGATGATGATGATGATGATGATGATGCAATAACCCAAGTCTTATCCAAAAACAGCATTAAATAGTGTCAACCATAGGGGACATCCCTGATCAATGGGAGGACTGTGTGTACATATGAAAGTAAGTTTGAGTGTGCCCCATTGCTTGCTGTCACAATCGTAATTCTGTGGCAGTGTGATCAGCAATTACTACTTCTGCTACGGCTACAATGACACATCTCTAGTTCATATGACTTTGTGGGATGCATGGCTTTGGGGAAGGCCGGGGGTGTCCTAATAGGTGTCCTTATTGCAGAGGGACAATGACACCTGTCTGTTCTGAACACATTTGGGGAAATACGGGAGGACCAATGGATACCCTGAATTCAGGAAGCCCTCTAATGAGGCCAGTGCCCATTGTCTATACAGAGAAGTATACAAACTACCTCTTAAAATAAAGGACACCTCTCTCTAATTAGGGTACTTGGACCTGTCGCAAACTGTCTCAAATGTGTTTGTAGAAGATACGCACCACTGCACTAGTGCACACACACACACACACACACACACACACACACACACACACACACTACAGACTTACATAACTATATTTCTGCAGACCACTGTTTGGTCCTAATCTGCTTAATGGCCACACATATACATCACAAGGGTACGGAACTTCACTGAAAGTGAACCACAGGGGTAGTCTCATCCAACGAGAGGTCAGATCACTTTGGGTGACCGCACTTAATTCCACTATGGGTGACACTGATGTGAAACTGCCAACCTTCCATTCAGCAATTATCATCGTGTTTGCATGCATTCACAACAACTGGTATTGATGGCAACTACATACCTACACATATGGTGTGTGTACACAGTCACTGATGCAATTTATACAGGTTTGGTAGCAATAGTATGCAATAGTGAACAATACACTGATGTACATAACTTAGAACTAGACCTCTGAATTTTTTGTGCTTCTCTCTGTTCAGACACCTCATTCTTGCAATTCTTGCATTGCCAGATTGGCCAAACTATGATTGCTTCCTTCCACACTACTTGCCCATCAATGACAGTGTACTGAACAGCAAAGTTCTGCAATTACCCAGCATGTCCACCTCTCCTTTCATGCACTACACCCACCTGAAATTGCAGCGGTCAAAGAAAGGCATGATGTAGGAGCAACACAATAACAAGTGCATGGTGCTTGGCTGAAGTCTCCTAAGCAAGTTAACACATCAGTCTGGCTAACAGCCATCATAGAGGTCACACGTTTGAAGGGTCACACCAGCTTAGGTTACTGTCAATACATTGTATACGATGCCTTACAGTGGATATATTCAATCTTGCAAATGCTCCCAAACCAAGGGCAGTCATTATCTAGAATATGGACTGAAACTACATCACTATTATGTGTCACTCATGATGTGGTAGAGGAACATGCTAAGGCACTGAATGAAATGAGATCGTTCTTGAGCAATCGTGTAGGAAGGAAGGACAAATTTTAGTGAGTTGTCTTGACCTTGAGAGTCTGAGGACCCAAGAATTAAGGGGGGTGATACAAGAAGTATGTGGAGGGGGGGGATGTTATTTTGACATATGGCTGCCAAATCTTCAGGGGGTGGAGATTATAGCAAGGGGGCCTGCCCGCCCTAAATGCACCCCTGCATGCGTATCCTAGGTAACCACCCCAGGGCTACACTGTACATAAAGTCCCCCCAGGAGTATGAAATACTATCATGGTGACTAATGGTGCATTAAAGTCAGGAAGACATACACAGAGCAGAGGGCAAACCAGTTAGATAGCACATGTGAGTGGTCCTAGACTTATACATTGCATTTCAAGCAGTGAATGCAATAAGTAAGTAGGCTGGCAGACAGTAGTGTGATGTGCGTACAGTGTGTGTGTGCAGGTGTGCGTGCGTGCGTGCGTGTGTTTGTGTGTGTCATGAGTGTGGCATCCACGTCTACATACCAGCACAATCGCAAACATGTTCACACACTCATGAACTGTATGCTACCCCATTGTGTAGCAGTGTGTGTGTGTGTGTGTGTGTGTGCCAGGAGGATGGCAGCCTCAAATAACATAGCTTGGAAGGCATGATACAGACATCGACTTGGTGTATGCGCTGGGTGGCGCAGAGAGGAACGCCTTGCCCTAGACATGGGCTATACAGCAATAGTCTTATAGTACAGATTACAAGGCTGGTGCACATTGTATTAAACATCCTGTGATCTTACTAAACTGTACATCTGTATAGACGCAGGCTAGATACGTACCTAATTTTACCCTCACAGTGACACACACACACACACACACACACACACACGCACGCACACACACACACACACACGCACACACACACACACACACACGCACACACACACACACACACACACACACACACAGGCTTCATCCAAGGTTGCCCACACCTGCAGCATACACAGTTAGATTCCCTACTTTTCCTATTAAACTCTCAGATTCCCCACCCTTTCTTGGAACTCTCCTTTTCACTCCCCTCTACTGGCCATTTCCCATTCCGTCTCCTACCCATACATACGTAGCTAAGTTCTAAGGTATCTTCTTGCCCGGCGTTGCTCGCCCTCTTCCTCGCTTAGCAACTAGCTCACCTTTTCTCTGCGTTCACTCGACATTGCTATACTATGCCTGAGGCGCACACCAGCCTTAGCCGATTCCTGTGGGCGTATCGCAGCGCAATATCCCCAGCCACTAAGCGGTCAGATCACTAGTATCGAGGCATCGCCTCTCATCACGGTTACGCACACCACTTCTATCTCCTTCCCATTGCTAATGGTTGTATTCAATCCAATACACCGGAGCGTATGGTCTATACAATTAGTAGACGTACGGCTTCACTAGGCAAGCCCCCAAAATAGCCACCACCCTGCATTAGCCGAAGCAGTATGGAAGGGTGCTTCGCCCGCTCACAAGCACAGTCATGCGGTATGACAACTGGCTCACCTCCTGGGATGCGGCAGAGGCGTCTTGGCGCACCTCGCGCTACACACATCCGTGAAAGTCTGGCCGTCTGGGTATACCTTTTATAGCGAAATCCCCTCCTACTTCGTGGATAAAATGGCCGACATTTCTCCCCCCAATCACATAGTTTCGTACCCAGCCCCACGTGCACCCCGTGGGGTGAGACTACGTCCACCGCGGCCAATGTTCTCACGGCCACTTCCCAGTATTAACACATCAAATCGTGTTCACAAAATATTATTATTCACACACACTTCACTTCGCACACTGTCATACATAGCGGATAATATGGTAATTGCTAAACTAGTTACTTGAAATGGTAAATTAGTGCAATATCATGTACATTTAAACGTATAAAGCTAAACACTGTGTCCACACACGCTACCAATGACAATCATCTCCATCCCCAATCGATTGATTCACTCCGCCCATTCCTTCTTGATGTCAAAGGCCCATTCCCAATCAAGATAGGAGTGCTTGTCGTCATCAATGAACTGGCTCTTGACCGTGTAGTGTCCTCGTGATATCAGCCCACTCGGCGTGTCCTCCTCAGGGGTGGTGTACACGGAAGGCTCTGTCTTGGGTCCATAGCTACCCACCATCCACTGATTGGTCTCCACTGGAGTGAGGAGTAGAGAGAAGATGGGAAAGAGAAGAGAGTTAAGGGGAGAAAGGAAAGGATGAAAGCAAGAGAAGAGAGGGGAGAGGAGAGATGAAGAGGGGAAGGGGGAGGGAGAGGGGATGGGAGGGAGAAGGGAGACAGAGGGGAAGACGAAAAGATGTGAGATGGGAAGGGAAACATGAGGGGAGGCCAAATAGGCAAAACGCTCACACCATGCAGTGGACAATTGCTAGGAGTAGAATCAAACTGATAACGAGCCATTAAAAGCTCTGGATGTTGACTAAATATGAAATGACCCTGCACACATACAGAAAGTCGCTTGTGGTGGAAAATCACAGAGGTGTACACAACTGTGGAAGTGTCATACACGTGTGCCAACTGAAAACAAACTCTTCACAACCACCACGAGGTATTCACATCTAAGAGCTTACTTTTTAGGCCTTTCCTGTATACCTTCTGAACATATTTGAGACCAGCAACGATTTCGCGTTGAACCTGCCCAGAAAGCACAATAAACACTTTGATGTTAACTGACACATAAAGCAGAACCAGTTATGCAGAACACACTGTACTGAGGACTCCTCTCCAATGAGGACAGTGCCTACTGTCTCAGCTACATACAGAGAGGTGTGTACAAAACTACCTCTGAAATAAAGGCACCTCTCTAATCAGGACACTTGGGTCTGTCCACCAAACTGTCCCAAAGGTGTCCGGAATAGAGAGGTACGTATCACTATAAGTGAAAACTGCACAGGAAGATCACTAATGTTAAAAGGAATGGAGTGTATCTGTGCATATTTGTGTGCGCGTGCGCATGTGTGTGCGTGCGTGCGTGACGTCATCAAACTGGCAGCATAGAGGCCACGTGGTCTCAGAAGGCACTTGCCCAAATGGACATCAGCACAGAGGTGGCACGTTTTTCTGATGCTCGGCGGACTTTCCAACAAGAACGGGCCCCACAGTAACAATGTCGTGGTTCCTCGTCGGCAGCGAGTGCCACTTCCGGATGCAAGACCATCTAGCACCTCTGGTGACTACACAACGTGGCGTTCTACACACCGCAGACAATCCGACATCCTTCCACCACACCAACTACTGGAGGAGGCTCAGTTTGGGACATCGAGTGATGGTGCCACTCGCTTTTTCCATCGTCCCTCCAACCTCTTGACTACCCATGGTGAACTTGCACCTACCTGGGAGATAGTTTCCATCTTTAGTGCACTAGAAGCAAGGTGACTGCTCAGTATTGTGTGCGTGTGTGTGTGTGTGTGTGTGCATGTGTGTGTGTGCATGTGTGTGTGTGCATGTGTGTGTGCGCTGAGTGTGTGCCATTGCAACCAATTATCACTCAGGACAATACAAACACATTATAAACTCAGTGCAATAAGTGGTGAAGCAGCAGCAAGGTGACCCTCAAGACTCTCACCCTAAACTCAATCTTTAGCTTGTATTTGGTGCCTTCCTTGATCACAATAGGGTTTTCCTTGAACTTGGTCAGGTCACCTTTGAAAGCAAGTGAGATTAGGTGGACACAGAATGACGAATATGAATAATTACTTTATACTTAAATTTGGAACAGAATGTTTGAGAAAATGAGGAAGCTAATCATTGCAAGCTTCTCAATTGCTTCACAGGGATTATAAAGTATGGATCGGAAAGTGTCCTCCACCGGTTGAAATCACTCGTCTTACTGTTCTTGGGGATATATCTTTCAATTTCCGTTTTCTTTTGTCTGCAGCCAAAGGCCATTTTAATTGTCGCTTCCTTTGACTTCTGGCTATTGGCAGCTTTGATTCACTGTCATTCAATGATTGAATTTAAACTTACTGTCATTATAGCAGCTACCCTCCGTTGCTGCCAGCGCAGGTACTTCAAAACTAGTGAAGGACTGACTTGCTGGTGTGTGACTCGCCATAGCAGGAAACCCGCCAAAGGCAGGTGCCCAGCTAGTCCCTGATAATTGACACACCCACAATTTTTGTGTTGTGTGCTTAAGCGTTTTGTAGTTTATTAATGTTTGCAATTGTGGAATTTGGGTTGTCAAAAACACAACTCATGCACACGTGTTACGCAGATCACAGGACTGTGCTGTGTCAGTTCAACAGCATGCACCAACATAGTCATAGGTAGCTCCACATTTCCATCACAGACGGTAAGGTTATCTTTCTGCCCCCTCCCCCACACATTTCTTGAATACACACATGCATGCGTACACACACACACACACACACACACACACACACACACACACACACACACACACACACACACACACACACACACACACACACACACACACACACACACACACACACACACAATAGGTTGTTGCAAACATCACTCAATTCACAAGCTGCCAGGTAACCTTTCACCTTGTATTCAGCACTAAACAACAAGCGAGATGTTGGAAAAAAGAGCTCCAGCCTGTAATGCCGCAGTAAGTTGAAGTTCAGACGTGACGTTCATGGCAATCATTTGTACCTTTATCTTTGTTGTACAAAGCATGTACACCACAAATTCCTTACAGCCCTTTCATGTCACCTACACACGTCATCTAACAGCAGACTGCAAATGAACGTAACGCCCAAAGCCTGCCACCCCCCCCCCCCCCCCCTCATCCCCTTAGGACACACAAACAACTCCGCAGACGGACTATAGGGGTCTTTGACTACTTCCAAGTAAGTCCATTGGAGAAAAGGATAAAGACACTGCTGTGCTGGCAAACACAGTCAACACGGGAGAGTGAAAGCCATCACTGTACCTGTCAAGTCCAGCTTCATCTCATCGCGGCCTTCTGGCGCAAAAATGAGAGTTTTCAGGATCACATTTTGGCCACCCTCGTCTGCGGAAAGATAAGAATGAAAATCACACCAACTAAAAAAACTGAGAATGACAATCAACGCTAGCCAGCCAGCCAGCCCACCTTACCTAGTACACCCTCAGTCTTCCCCAAGAGCTGCTCCTTGTACTTGACCAACGACTCATCGTCAGCATCCAACTTCTGAATAGTCTCCAGGTCAACCATCTTTGGGGGCTTGTATCCAGGTGTCTCTAGATCATCATCTTCCCCCACCGCACCTTCTCCGACAGTCTCTGGAGGCACGTCGCCCTGCTCCGCCATCTTCTTTTTGTCTCACAACAGCTGGAGGGAATGCGAGAGGGAGGGCGCTTAGCAGACGCGATCTATAAAGACAGAAACACTGCAGACAATGAAGGCCTCCTTTAGTCGAACAGACCTATAAGGAAAGTTAGTCCGGCTCGGCGTTGGGAAGGCTTGCACGTCCCACGGGTTACAGCGAAAATGGCCGCTTACCAAATATGGCACACCGAGTTACTAATAATAGAACAACATGCGGTGACCTCTGCTCTCGCTTCTCTGGTCACCGGGGGCTAGACCACATACAGCAGAATCATGCAATGGACGTGCCTGCAAAGACAATTAGCGCCGCTTTCTCTTTGCGACGGCAGTCCCCTAATACCATGCAGTATAGCAGTTCCACTCAATGAAGCAGTACTGTCACTGCTCATCACTTCACTGTTTATTATGATTGTGTACTTCTTGGGTTTGTGCTCACTAGATGCTAAGGCCACCAGGAGCCAATCTCATTCATTCAATATCAACTTGTTGTATACTCATATGGGGACAGCCAGGGAGGCGAGCGAAGTAGAGAGTTAGTACAGGGAAACAGCAAAACAAGTACATAGCATAACACATTGTGAATGGAATATGCCATCAGCCTTTGCATTTGGCACACAGGTACCACCCACTCCAGTACCATACATACACATACATACATGCATGTGCACATACGTAGCTAGCTCCTGAAACACATGGCACCACAACCTGCATGTGGCAGCACTGTATAAGAAATGTGTAGTAGCACAGTGATACACCACACAGTACCCTGCATTCGTTGAAGTTTACTGCACAACACATTGGTCCACAACATGCATGTGCAGTGATCACGACACCTGAGCACTCCATCAAGCACATTGTAATAACTGGTGGTTCCGACAACATTATGACGTATGTAGTTACTGGGTCTACTTAGTTTAGCTTTGATCTAAAATAGGATTGACAAATTAAAATTTAGGCTTAAATGTATCCTTTCCATCTCTGAGAATCTGCATCACCTTCACTGGATCACTTGACCCTGCATGTCTCTGCACTGCCTCCTCATTCACCCTCATGAAAGGGTTAATTTGAAACACCTCTGCGATAGTAGAAGGCACCGTTGGCTCCCCTTTGGCTCTCTTTTCCTGTGAGGAGTGAGGCAGACCGGCTTGACTTAGGAGGAGGGAATAGAGGCTATGTTTGCAGTGAAAGTGTAATAAGCATGCAAAAGAAGATGGAAAATGAAAGCAAATAACACACCTGGGCCCACTGAATCTTCTCTTGAATTGCAGAGTTACTTGGTTCCACGTGTTCAGCATACTTCAGGCTTCCTTGCAAGTATTCATGACCACAATAGACTTGCTGCAAAGCAAGGAAGGAAAGGAAGAGATGAAAAGAAAGGGGTATCTTTAACACACACATGCACACACATGCACACGCACACACACACACACACACAATGCGCATCACGCCGTACTGTTTCAGGAGGGAGCTTCCCCAGTATCTCAATAAGTGCCCTGTGCATCTGCTCTGCAGTTCCCTCAAAGAATTTGCCACAGGTAGCAGTGAATAGGGTATCTCCTAACAAGAACATAGACAAATATGATCGTATCCCTTCCACACAAGATAACATAAAGTGGAACCTCCTTATAAAGGGCACCCCTCTAATGAGGAGAGTCCCAGCTACAGACACTTCTACAACATGGATATCAAGAGCCAGAATTATGCAGGCCTGCCCCAATGGCATCCACTTTCATCCAAACTAGGGAAGAAGCAAGTTTTGCCATGCCTTTTCCTAAAGACAAAGCTTCCCTTTACAGGTAACCCTGTCCATAAAGGGAGGATCATTCAAGTTTATGGATGCATTGCATAGCAACATTGGATGATAGCCATATGGCATCAGCCCTATTTCTCTGCATTAGTGCGCAGCAATAGGGGCTGGTATGCAAGACTTCTTGCCTACAAGGTGTAAACCTTGTTCACTTATGTGATGTTACATTGAGATGTACGTACGTATGCAAGTGGTATGCAGATCATCAAACACACTTGTACTCGTACCTGTAAAGGCCAGCCTGCTCCGCCCATCTTCACTCTGCACGTAGTAGCAGATATGTCCGGAGGTGTGGCAGGGGGTCTCCAGTGCAGTCACATGCAGACTGCCCACCTGAAGAAGAGTACAACTAATGTAACTACCTCTACCACTGAAGAAGGTAGCAGTCAACTGCTGAAACGCTTGGTGAAGTAAAATGTCTTTGGCTAGTGGCTATTGTGGGAACTACCAGCGATGCAACCTGCTATAGCTGAACAAGCTTCTTCAAGCTCACATAATTGGTCTGTCGGGCTGGCTGTGCAGATAAATGTTGTAGCTGAGAGCAACGTTCGAGCAAGTGGCATTTCTGACTCTCTCGTGGTTAACATTTGAATGATCTGGTTTGAATATAGTCACTCACAGCAATAGTACTGCTGTGATTGTCAAAGTCAATGTCCAGGACAACCAACCCAAAACGACTGCATGTTATCACTGGGTTAGAGAACCATTTAAAGTTATATGAG
The DNA here is from genome assembly GCA_964019415.1 of Ianthella basta. NCBI lineage: Eukaryota > Metazoa > Porifera > Demospongiae > Verongiida > Ianthellidae > Ianthella > Ianthella basta. The sequence continues at coordinate 1,794,231 of OZ025882.1, forward strand.
ATGTTGCAATGGTCCTTAATACTCCTAGTATTCCTATAGACAGAAACATGCGGCCATATGAGAGTTATTGACTGTAGCAAACACTTGGTTGCAAACACAATCATCGGGCAGCAATGCAAGCAATAAGCTTCCTTCCGAGATGTTGGAGGGGAGGTATACGTGTACCAGGCACACACATATGGGAGCAAGCATGCGCACATAGCCGACACCTTCTAGTCTAGTACCCAGACACACTCACAGCCGTGTGGAGCCAAGTCTGGTAACAATAGGACAGTCGCCCAGCCCAGTGAGACACAATAGCCATGATGACGACATTGTCTAGAGTGACAAATCTAGATTAGTTAAAGTAAGTGAGTGGCTAAAATTAATGTGAAATCCATGTACCCTGATATTCAGGACTGTTGCCTTCATCTTTATGTGTTTGTGGAACACAAAGAATGCTACACCCTCCAAACTGGCTCCCCTTCTCAACATTGTAGTTAACTAGCTCATACCGCGATACCATGGTACCTTTAGCTCCGTTGGTGCACCATAAACCCTATGCTTTTCACACGCAAGGGACCTTGCAAAAGACACATAGCCATGGACTTCTTCAGCCTTTTCCGCACACTCTATTCACTCAGACACTTAAATGGTACATGCCATGGAGTTGCCGTTACTACGTAACTGCACTCTGATTGGTCAACCCAAATTCCAGATTGAAACGTCACTGGGCCAAGTGGATTGCCATATTGCTACCAAACCTGGATACAAGACTACTCTACTCCACACAGAATCTTCACCAGTATTTGAAATTTGAATTGCCAGCACCAATCATTTTGGCACATACAATGGTAAATTATCACATGAATAATTTAAGGAATGACATTGCAAAAATGTATAGTCACTTTAAAAAAAATTAATAGCACCTGCTTCTAGCAGCCAGCCTCCTAGTCTACTAAGTCACTAGCCCCTTTAGTTTATCATCTCAGGTGACCCAGATTCCACCGTATCAGTCCATCGGGGAATCACTATGTTCACACTAGCACGCACAGACACACATGATCCCTCCACTCACTCTCAGCTCGTCGTTGTGCTTCACTTTCTTGTTCAAGGCTCCAATGCGGTGGTCACCCCCACACACAGTGAGACCTGGCACCATGGCAGCTAGTTCCTCGTTGCCTTTTGCATGGTCCCTAACAAATATACCAAGTGCAATAAGTGCTGATACAGCACACTGTGGCATTCAGCACTACACACATACATACTTATGTTTTTGCAATACTTGGTCCCCACAATGATTCAGGTGTTGTAATACTGGAACTGTGTGTTAGGGTTTGGCTTATGGCAGAACTACTGGGCACCCTCCCACAATGACACGTAGCCACAATATTTTTCCTGTTCTCAAATCGGCCTGGCTCCCATTTGCTTTCCCAATTTCCTTCCATCTCGACAGCCAAGATATATAGAATGAAATTGGGAATGCAAATGGGAGCTCAAGGCTTTAACCTTATGCTACAACCACACTGCCTCGCCAGCCACTATCAACATAGACATTCCACCAAAAGTACCCTGATCAAAGCATGTCATGCCCCAGTTCAACCCTTAGCACTGAACTAGATCGACTGAGCTGCAAGCAGTTTCTTTGCTGGTGCAGTATTATCTACGTATAGTAGAAGGTAGGGTGCACGCGCACTTGTGGGCACTAGCACAGGGCACGCATGCTGGAACCTCTGGTAGCTGGACCTTACCAGTGGTGGTGTGTGGTGAGAACCGTGGTCAGCTTGACCTTCTCTTCGCTGACGGCTTGCACCACCTTCTCCGGCTCGGCGGGATCCACCACAGCAGCTTCGTTCGTGTGCTCATCCACCAACAGGTACATGTAGTTGTCTGAGAGGGCGGGAAGAACGCGGACCCTCATCTTGTCCAGTCTTTCGAGAGATTGGCAGGAATGGGCAGACCGGCTCAGGATTCGGGCAGCGTAATGAGTGGGATGGGCAAGGAGACGACTGGAAGCAGCCAAGAACTTCAACATTCCAGGATGTTACAATGCGTCAGTCTAGTGCAAGCACGTAGCTAGCACGGCGCCATTTTTGAAGACAAAAATGGCGACCAATCATTCTCTGTACATGCAGGTGCTGTACATGTATAAATTCCGCCCTTCTTGGAGTAGTGTAACCTAATGTGATGTGCATATTCAACAGTACTGATGGAGCATACAAAAGCAGTTCATTAAAAAAACAAAAGGGAAGATATTTGTAACATGGCATTACAAGGTAGTCCTTCAAGCTTGTTTATGTACATGCAATTCTTCATGCTTACTTCTGTTTTTTGGCCTGAGTTGTAGTTGTAAGAAAGAACACAAAAGACAAGAAAGTCATCTTAATCCCAGATGCAGCATTGCACATGAACAACTGTAGCTATTAACATACACACACAACACACACACTGTAACACACACACACGCACACACACACACGCACACACACACACACACACACACACACACACACACACACACACACACACACACACACACACACACACACACACACACACACCTTTTTGAATAGTGTCCATTTCTTCTTCTTTGCCTGATGGTGGATTGGAGGAGAAGCCTCTTCATCCGAAAATGAATGCAAACTTGTTTTTGACCTGCTTTGCAACTCTCCCTAGTGAGTAATGAGTTAAGATATATACTGAGCAGATGATTCACACGGATCACACAGCTTATGCATTTCTTACCACAGGAATAGTGGGTTTGAAGAACTCTGCTGGATTCTCCAGAAACAGTACACACGCGGAATGGCTGTTTTGGGCAGCTAGGTCTCTGGAAGGAGATCATATCAATGAACATACGTAAGAGGTTGGTGGGAACTACACATGCACTCTGACTGTTTGCACATACAATTGGACTGCATTCATAGGTATCCATTCAGTGCAGTGCTGCACACCTGAATACATTTCTAGGTTAGTTCTGTTTAAGCAACTGCACTCAACCCAATCATACTGTGCAGCACAGTTGTAGACAGTGTGCTGGTATGCTATAGCTTGTTTTGGGTGCCTTCAAGCAATGGGTGAATTGAAAACATGGTGAAGTCCCCTTATGCAAATGCAGTGTACTGTGAACAGAACCATGGTATAAATGATCCAATTCAAATCTATGCAATGGGCATTCTAACATGCAATCAACCACATGTATTCAAGTAGACATGCCTTATTGCAACCTGATCAACCATTTAGCTTACTTTGGTGTGAATCCATCTGTGTCCTTGCAACAGAGATCGACTTTGTGTTCATAAAAGACCTTCAGGCAGTCAATCTGCCCTTCCTCTGCAGCATCATGAACAGGAGTTGTGTCAAAGTCATCCCTCTCCAGTCCAGTTGCTAAGGAATGCTGAAACAGCCACTCCAGGATGTCCACATGACCTAACAGAGAAAGTACACAGCTCAATCAGACCTTCATCATTTGCAGTGTGTGCCCCTGCATGCATGCTGCATACTGCTGGTTAGGGCATAGGCATCACTATGTATATATAATGTAAAACAGAATGGTGGATAATTTCTTGTACATTCACTCCCTCTCCCTCCCCTGAAACATTTGCAATCAGATTCCAGGTTTTCTCAAAATCCATGGTATTATGGCACAAATGTAGGACATGTTTCTGACTGCTCTCCTAAAGAATGAGGTGGTTCATGAAACAGCAGTAGCCTAGGGAATAGCCATTCAAAGTATGCCCACAATACTGGGTGGAGGGAGAGGGACTTTCCTATATACATCTTTGATTCCATATTTGGGCAACTGGTCTGCAGTTTCTTCCTGTTTACCAGTATGCAGGGCATGAGGTTATCTTATCTGTTTACACAGGTGACCCCCTACTAGTGACCATCTGTGGAGATGCCATGGTGCAGTCAACTAACCTTTGGCTGCAGCAAAGTGCACTGCAGTACCACCATCAAGGGTCTTGCTGTCCACTCTGCATTTGGCAGTGGTAACAAGCCACTCTGTCACTGCAAAATGGCCGCTCTGAGTGGCAGCATGGATGGGCAGCATTCCATCGTTTGCAGCAATTCCAGGGTCCCCATCACCAAATTCAATGAGCCAACGCAGACACTTGAGTTTACCTTCTTGTGCAGCAAAGTAGACTGAGAAAGAAAGAAAGAAAGGGAGGGAGAGGGAGATTTAAATGCTGATAAAATTACCACCTCAAATCAATTACTAAACCTAATACCACAACTATACATTCTTAACTTCTGCTAAAAATAGCATCCATTAGGGAGATAACCAGCAATGAATGTAGTTAAATTGCTATGAATATCATTTGAGGTCACCCCCCCAAGGGGGATAGCTCAGCCCATTTTTGCTGAGTCGCATTCCAGACTGCTCCACCTCATAATGATTAACATTTCCCACCTGGTGTCTCTCCACTGTATGTCTGTTCATTTGCAAGCCTGCTTTGAGCTGGAATGAGCTCTTCCAAGCACTCCAAATGTCCTGATATTGCAGCATAGTGAGCTGGAGTCGCACCATCAAAATCCTTCTGAAACACAGACCCACCGTGCTGTAGGATCCACCGTGTGCACCCCAACTGTCCGCAATAGGCGCTAGTGTGCAGTGGACTCGCGCCCTTGTGGTCTTTGGCCTCCAGGACGGTTCTGTCGTGGTTGCACATGAGCTTCAGAAGCTCTATTCGACCGTGTTCCGCCGCTAAGTGTGCTGCAGTGTCGCCGTTCTTGTCCTTCTCTTCCGATACGTCCTGGTATGCAAGCGACTCGAGGATGTCTTGCAAGCAGCCCTTGTGGTTCGCTTCCACAGCGGAGAGTAACGGAGAAGCGGTTTCTTTACACACTGTGCAGATTTTCTTTAATTGGTTTTTGTAAGAAACGCTTCTTGCTGAGGAGGTAGAGTATAGCGATTGCTGGTCATGGTCAACGGCTTGGTCCAAATAATTGTCTAAATCACCCAAAACATCTTCTGCGCTTTTCTCTGACGACAGGGTGCTGGTGTCCTTGATTGGCATAATCTCCTGGGATAGGCGAGTCATGAGCTCATCAGTGGCCTTCTTCGTGTTTGTTGGTGCTTTTATCAAATAGTTACACGCCCGGGCGCTGTCACTAACGCGCACAGGCGTGTGGCTAGAACTGCAAAAATGGCTGTGAAAACGTCTCTATCCATTGCAAGCAGAAGATTGCACCAAATTGTTCCCTGTAAGACGTCTTAGCTGTAATTGTAACGATTGTGTCGTGTATGGTATCCTCTATCCAGCAACTGATCTGACTGCTTTGTATAAGTAATTAGCTACTCTCAGAAATCTCAGTGTTTGTCTGCAGACATAGACCCTACAGGGTCTATGTCTACAGCTACTCCAAACTCGCAGCTTCTCAAGCCAACCATTACCGTAGCATTGCTGCGCACAGGTGCATTTCATTATGCCTCATATCCGCTTAGCGTGAATATTCCTACCACAATTTCAACTGCAGCTTCAAGTGGGAAAAAGCTTGTGCTCGGTTGTGGTAGTAATGTAGTGGACCACATTTACTATGTCAAAGGTATGTCCTCTCCAGTCCCCATACACTGCCTGGTATGAGTTGTATGTTTCCATGTGTGACCTCCTATATTACTTGCTTTTGTCATTTAGCCATGCCAAAAGTAGGAGACAAAGGCTTCTTTAAAAGGTATGGAGAGAATTTCAAAGGAATGTGAAGCCCTCTATGCAATACATGTAGTGGAGTTGACACAATTTGAAATTTCCATATTGGCCAACCTAAAAGATCTCCTGGGAGTAAATCTGCACAGATAAATATTCTAATCTCATGTTTATATCTTCTGGACCTTTTTCATGGGGCACAAACAATTCTGATAGCACAAAACGCATTATACTTCAGATATTACCACTATACCATGTTGTTCCCACACTGGCTGCTAACCCCCCCCCCCCCTCACTTGGCATTTTCTACCTTGTTCTTTCTCACATCAGTCCTTTTCGTTCCCTGGAGATGAAATTGCTAGGAGGAGTCACTTTAAACCATCTCTGTTGGGCAGCTCTGGCAGGAGGTGAGGAACGTTATGACAGCGTGGCCTATGTTGCATATAGAATGAACAGTATAGGCTATTACATTGTGACCAATGACAAAGCAGAACCAATCAGCAACAACAACTGATTGCAGGAGATAGGTCTTCATCACCTGCATACAAAACAGAATGAATAGCTGTAGAGAGTTGAGGGTTGAAGCCGATCATAGTAACCTGCTTATCTTTAGGCCTTGGAGTCCTCAGATAGAACATACACCCTTGCTGGGCAGTGTTGCTATGTAGTTATCATGTCCTGTATTCTTGTAATCATTGGATGCCATTATTAGTGCTCTGTCCAAGTCAGTGCTATGCGCAGTAGGCATCACAACTCTCCACGAGGTTGGACACAGCCATCACTGCGTCATGGAGGCAGAATCTTGCTTTTTGCATAATTATGTGCATATTTCACAGCAGATGGTGCTTGTAGCTGATGTGAGCCATAGCCTCTGATGGATATGGGTTGGGTGTGGTCATTTTACTGTCATAGAAGGTCATGACTGTACCATCTATGTCTCTTGTCTCCTTTCAGTTCCCACTGGACTGCTGGCCCTTCAGGGAGAGGATGAAACAGGTGTCTTCCTCAGGAAGGGCTTGGAACAGCTTGCTGTGTCCACAGAATTCATTCAAGTTGATAAGTCGTACAAAACAGGAGAGGTGGGGCTACTGCAATGACTCATGATGTCATTATTTGCTCTTGAATCTGCAGAATGTAGGTAACTCAGACCTAATACATACTCAATGTGTGTGTGTACGTGCGCGTGTGCATGCGTGTGTTAGGTGACTTGTCTTCCAACTGCATGCATGCAGTGCCATGTGTTTATTCAGCAAGATGGAGAGCGAACCATTGTCATGGGGAAGGGGGCCACGTCACTCATGGACTCGTCAACCGTGAACAAAGAATTCAGTGAGTGCAGCTGTCAGCCGTCTTCCTCAGGCAAGGCTGCTCGCAGTGGTTGTTGTTGATGTGTCTTGCAATCCACAGAGTCTGCCATAACCAGCAAGGCAGCCATTGTCTCAACTGAGATCTCCCAGATGCCCCTCTCTGGTGTTCTTGCTCTCCTCAAAGCAGCAAGGTTAATGGCAGTCTCTTGACACTCTTCTCACTGTACTGTAACAGTGTTTCTGCATGCATGAAAACCACTACATGTGATTAATACATACTCCAATGCATGTAGGGGCTAACTCAGTGCCTGTGCTGAATATTCTACTCTTATGTGCATGCTACACGTGTGCAGGGAGTCCAAGGCCTTGGGTGTCCTAGACCTGGATGTTACTCCAACTGTCTGCATCGATCAGGCAGAGTTGGGGACGTTTGATGAACTGTTGGAGTGAGAACTAACATATAGAGCTACATTTGATTAGCTTTGTCCTACTTACTTAGCCGTGCTTTGCTCACTGCTACAATCTTCTCAGGTGTGTGAATACTTGTGATGTTCTGAAGCCAGCCAAAGCAGCAGCTGTGGAGCTGTTGAAGAAGATGGACTCTTCGTTTTCAGACAATGGGTGAATGACTGAAGCCCACTGGTTAACTTGTGTTAGCAAGCATGACTTCTCTTACATACACAAGTGTGTACTGGAATGTGTTGTCTGTAGGATGTCGATAGAGGCAGTAGCTGCAAGGATGAAGGAGCTGTTTGATGCGAGATTGGTGGCTATAACAGATGGCGGTAGACCGTCAGTGTTGGCAAGCAAGGAACATGTAAGAACTTAATATATTATGTGTGTATGTGTACACCTTTGGATACTTCTGGGTGGTGTCCCAATGTCTCAATTGTGGCATTCTTACCCCCCTTCCATATGTGCAACTAACCCAGTTTAACTAAACCGGTTTTGACCCGGTTTCACTAAGTCTCAGTGCATGTTGACAGTTGATTGTTGCTTATGAGTGTAGGTACGTACTGTACAACTCAGCTTTAATAGTTCTGTTTCTTGATCATTGCCCCATGCACGCATGTAAGGTTGTTCCAGTGTCTCCGCCAGATGTACCAGATAAGGTAGACTCCACTGGGGCAGGCGATGCTTTCCTGGGAGGTGTCATTGCCGGTCTGTATGCAAAGGGACTGCCGCAAACTGTGGATGACTTGAAGTGAGTTACACTGACACAAGTAGGGAGTCGTGCACCAAACACTGGGAAGATACTTCATTTCCATTGCCACTCCTCAAAATGTCTCTCATGAAAATGGCAGCAATTATAGTTATTTGTCATTGGCTGCATTAATTTATGAGGAAGAGGATTGCAAGTTTTGCAAGAATTAGTAGCGGAACATTTGATTCAGAAGTTTAGTCTTAGGAAAATCAGACCAGAAATGGTATAGGACAACGAATAAGGTCCGTTTTGAGGGATGATGACATGGAATTCCCTGCTGGTGTTATTCCTCCTCAGTGGCTGTGGCTGTGAAAATGTCTTCACTGCGCCACTCAGGAAATGAGAGATGGGCTACAAGCCTCTTTTGTATTTAGTATTGATCAATAGTGCATGTATTCAATATAATTTCAGAGAAAGTGTGTGTGAAAATTGTAACATGGAACACTCAGAATCCTCAATTGATAAAACCTAACCCCGCTGAAGAGGCCGCTTCAGTAACAGTTTGTTATAATTATATGCATGATTGACACATGCACACAAGCTGTCAAGTACGCAGTGTGTGATAACTCATGCACAGGCATACGCACACACACACACCATGCCCACTGCTCATCCCCTTGCTGTCCAGATGGTTGGGTGAAGTTGCTAATGGATTTGGAGCCACCTGTGTACAGTATGTGGGAGGTGTACCTGGCAATGGGGCAAGGTTAGTCAGATACTGTGGGTGTGTGCACTCAGTGGGCGTGTACATTCAGTGGGCGTGTGCACTCAGTGGGCGTGTACATTCAGTGGGCATGTGCACTTAGTGGGCGTGTACATTCAGTGGGCATGTGTATTCAGTGGCTGTGTACATTCAGTGGGCATGTGCACTCAGTGGGCGTGTACATTCAGTGGGCATGTACATTCAATGGGTGTGTACATTCAGTGGGCGTGTGCACTCAGTGGGCGTGTACATTCAGTAGGTGTGTACATTCAGTGGGCGTGTGCTCTCAGTGGGCGTGTACATACTGAGCTGGTGATGGACCTGTATTGGAACATGACCGTATTGCTTGGCACCAATTGACACTCTTGTGGCTAGGCAATGTACAAAATGAAAATTTGCATGGTTACTGTTTGTGCAATCCTTTCCAGAGAGAAGCTAACACAGTACATTGGTCACCTTCTTGGTGAGTGCTGTGTGGTGTGACTGTGAAGTGCAGTTTATCAATAATGTATACTGTGTCTGTGGACATCATGTTTCAGCACTACCTTCTGTTGCTGTGGAGCGCTACAGAGAGTCTTTGTGTGCTGATCTTGAAGCAGCCTCTAAGCTCACAGAGGGACTGAGTGATGTGGAGATGAAAGCCTTCTTGGATACCATAGTGAGCCACTGCTCTGATGGACAGGTTCTGACGTCCGGAGTTGGTGAGCATATGCATCTTCTTAAGTCTCTTGAAGCTCATTACCAGTTGCAAAGGAGGAGGCTGGCTATAGTTTCTGTCTTCACTACCACCACCTGAATGTGTTTGTGTGCCACTAGACATAAATTGTCTTACCACAGGATGCCCTGCATGCTGGAGCATGGTAAAATGGTGTGTGGCCTAGATTGGGTATCATAGTGTACTATGGTGTCTATACTTTATATAGCACTATGCATGTGCCTATTGTATTACGTATGTATTACAGTATTACTTACACACTGTTTATGTATTATCAATGTACTCTTGGTGTTATATAACATATGGTACAGAGGTGAGAGTAATACCATATGCACTTTAACTTTTTGAAGGGTTAAACTTTTGTGGTTTGCAAGTTTTTGTGATTTTCACATTCTTACTTTTGTGGTTGCAGAGTCTCAGGCAGGATAGCTAAAGCCTTGTGTAAGTTTTGTGGAATGAAACTTACGTTGATGGCTGCTGAGCCACAAAAACTGCGATAGTTTGACCCCACAAAAGTTAAAGCATATATGGTATTTCAATAATCAACCAACTGTATCCTACATTGTATATATTGTGCCATAGGACAATAAAGGGTCTCTTTTTGTTCCTGCTAAAGCTGAATTTAGCACTCATAGACGATGCCATTTGTAGAGAGGTTGATGCGCTGTATATCATTATTTGAGCCCTAGGATGGCGGAACAGGGGGGTGGGCTAGGAGGGCCCTGAAACCGTGTCATTCCACCGCCTCTGTGGCGGACAACGAGCCCCATCTTTACGGATACAGGATATATGGTGTCTCTTTTATTAGTGTTGCAGTCATTTTCATTACAGACTGTAACAGTACATATTATGTAAACACAACGTTGTGAAGTACACGTGGTAGGAAAGACAGGGGGGAGGGGAAAAATGGCAATGAACCAGACCTGAACCAGCGACCTTCAGACCTTTAGCTGACCCTTTGGTAGCTGAACCACTGGTCACTGCCAACAGCCATTGATCCATTCCCTCTTTATGCACCAATGTGGTCCATTTCACTGCCATTTTTCCCCTCCCCCCCTCTCTTTTCTACCATGTGTTGCAATGTTGTCTTTGGTTTGCGTCACCATGGTATATGGCAATCTTAATTAATCTTAATTAAAAGCATTGTGTATTGCCTGTTCTACCCTCACAGGAAAGTCAGGCTACGTTGCTGCTCGGCTGTCCTCCTCCCTTTCTTCTCTTGGCATCCATTCACAGTTTGTGCATGCAGCAGAGTGGGGCCATGGAGACTTGGGTGGGTGGACTTATGGTATACTACCCACAGTTGAAAATGTGCAAGTGTGTGTGTATGTGGTAGATTGTGTGTGTAGGGGTTGTGTACTTGACACATGACTCATTCTCATTTCATGCTTCCCGAGTGCAACATCATTTATTTACACTGAAATTCCTTTGTTGCTAAGAGAAGAAAGTTTTCAGTTTTCAGAGTGTCACACCATGTATCAATGGATGTGTGTTGCTACTTGGATATGTCCTGTGTGTGTGTGCAGATCAACTACAGCTTCACTCAGATTGTTAGTATAACCCAGTTCTTGAAGCAGGTAACGCACTGTCAGACAGCACACTATTGCTGTCTATTTAGGGATGGCAGTGGTTGGTTGTATGCTGCAAAGAGAGGCTATAAGATTTGATTTCTTTTGTAAGACCTTCATTGTCAAAAGAGTATTTACTTAATACTTGCATATACAGCACCAGCTCATCTCACGGAGTGCATTGTGAACTCAAGCCTACTGTCCAAAATACATTATATCTAATCTGGATTAGCAGTCTGCCTGAAATTATATTAGGGCTTGCAGCTTTTGCCTACATGTTGATGTGGGACAGGCCTTCCAACACTTACTGTGGCACGTACTGCAGCTGAAGAGTACATACAGGACTAAGTTAGCATCACACAAGCCAAATAAGCATCCCCACAATGACCACCACAGTCCGATCATTCCAAGCCGCATTCCCTGTTATTAGATCTAGTGTCTGTTTCTGACTTCAAAACGATGGATGGCTGAACAATGCATGTTGATGTGGGACAGTCCTTCCAATTAACACTTACTGTGGCACGTACTGCAGCTGAAGAGTACATACAGGACTAAGTTAGCATCACACAAGCCAAATAAGCATCCCCACAATGACCACCAATCATTCCCCAAGCCACATTCCCTGTTGTTTGATCTAGTGTCTGTTTCTGACTTCAAAACGATGGAGGGTTGAACACGCAATCCCTGGTCGCCGTGCAACCTTAACTTGCATGCCATTGTGCTGAACACGAGTTTGGACTATGTAGCAATCTGGTTTTAGTGCCAGATTGAACTCACCTCCTGGGGATTCAAGTCAGATCAGCTTTTTATTCAGCATCTCTGATCCAGATTATTATAAGTATAGCCCCCTTGTGCTCTAGCCTTGAACCCAGACTGATCTGCCATTTTAATCTACCCCACCCTGTATTAAAATGGCGGATGGGTCTGGGTTTGAGACTACCTTTGCTCTAGAATCCCTGGGTTTGAAGAATTTGAAGGTACGGTGTGTTTGTATGTCTTTCACTGTACAGGAAAGGTGGTACCTGAGAAGGATGTAGTGCTGTTCCTGTCCAACAGTGGCAATACACCAGAGTGCGTAGCTGCAGCACATCAATTGCTGTCAAGAGGGATCTGCACCTTGGCTGTTACTGGCAATCAAGGTGTGCACATGTGCAAACACACATATACTTATGTTCATGCACAATGGTATTATAGGAATTATGTATGTAGGGCCAAGTGGAGGCATGCTTGTTATATGTAGTATCCTCTTGAGTATGCTCAGTTCCATGTATTGTTCTCCTCTACTTACAATGATACAGACTCTAAGCTTGCTAACATGTGTACTGGCAGTCTAGTGTATGGTGCACAGCATGCAAGGGAGCTCTTTGGAGTGGTGCCCACTAGCAGCATTGTTGTGCAGGTAAGAAACTAAGGTGCATGGTTGCAATTTCAGCTTGCCTATATAGGTCTCTGAGAAGTGCATGCATGCATGTATATTATGTTTTACATCTATCTCTCTTCTATGTTTAGTTTAATGGAGTGCAACATGCAGTGTCTGCTGTGTACAGCATGCATACCTAATTTAGACAGTTCTGTGTTTTATTTTCTTTCCATCCATGCAGGAAATGCTGGGCAATGCTCTTCTGTATGGTCTTGCTGCAAGACGAGGCATTCAGTCCAGCGATGGATTCAGACTGAACCACCCAGGAGGAGCGATTGGGCAAGGATGACTGTCAGGCGAATATTATGTAGTGGAATTCTTTCTTTCTCGGGTTATTACGTACTACTGGTACCCCTATAGACTCATGCCAGCCTGTGTTCCATCAGTATATGCTGTTCCTATATAACAAATTATAATTATTAATTTTGTGATCGGTACATGAATTCGAAGTACCAGCCTGTGCATCCTGTGAAGACCCGCGCTGCCCATGCAATTCGAGGCATGCATGAATGCCGCGCTGTCCATGCAATTCGAGGCATGAATGCCGGTGTGATGACGCGGTGTTGGATTTCGAATATGGACAGCGCGTGTCCGATCTGGAATTCACCATCGGTGGCTGATACCATGTCTACTTGTCTGAGAAAGCACGATACACGTGCAGAAAGCCTTTGTAACGCTCCTCCTGATGTCGATGCCAGTGACATTGGAGACCTCCCTCCGAAGAAGCGAAAGGTTACCCACTACTTCTCACCATCGACTTGCGACAGAAGGAGCGAGCCGTGTTCTGTCCCCGCAGTCATCTACCCTGCTAAAGCTGCTACTCCGGGCCCAAGCACTTCTTCCTGTCCACCTGAGGACACCTCCAGACGTTATCCAGGTACGTCCATCCCCTCGCGTCTCAGTATGCATTGACTTGACAATTAAACGCATAGGTGCATGAGCAGCCAGTAGAATCTATCTATATATATAATTCAGTTCGTTTGTTTGTTTGTTTGTTTGTCTGTTCGTTCGCGATTCGGGCAAAAAATACTACACAGAACGCCACCAAACTCTCAGAGATTATAAAGTGGAGCTCCGCGAGTGTCCTCCACTGGTTGAAATTGCCCGTCTTGCAGTTCTTGAAGAGATATCCGACTATTTTCGGATTTTCGTTCGCGGCTGACGGCCATTTTATTTATTATCGCTCCCTTGACTTTCGGTTGTCGGACGGTTTGATTTGCTGTCGTTCAACGATCGACTATAAACTCGGCCGTCGTTATAGCAGCTACCTTCCGTTGCTACCCGATCACATACGTCAAAACTGGCTGGGGCCGACTCGCTGTTGTGCGACTCGCCATAGCAGAAGCCCGCCGAAGGCGGGCGCCCTGCTAGTCTAATATATAAAGCCGACCGTGTCTGTGTGTGTGTGCCCGCGATAACCGCGCGCGTTTCTTGCTCCGTCGCTCTCAAACTCGCTGTGGTTGCTGGGAGCATCGGATGTCAGGTTATAGCCGGGTTGACGTCGCCCGTCTTGCGGTTCGTAGAGAGTTATCCGTCCATTTCCGCTTTTTCCTTCGCGGACGACGGCCATTTTCTAATTACTAGCAGGAAAGCCCACCTTCGGCGGGCATCCCTGCTCCGGCGCGTTGACGACGGCAAGCCGGCGCCTGTCTGCCGATGCCAGCATGTTGTGCGACGGTGTGTTGGTCAATGTCAGCTGGGCAGTATGCTGGCATCTGCAACGTCATGTGTGCATGGCATGTGAGTATGCAGGGGAGCATTAAGCAGATTCACGGTACCGTTATTATATAGCATGGAGTGCCAGCAAGTGGAGCACATGCCAGTGCACATAGTAAGGGACAATGCTATGCCTGTAATTTAGTGTATGTAATTAATGGTATCATGTTCAACATACTGGCAAAGGCATGCATGCGCATGGTGGTGATTCATGTATGTACTGAGGATGAGGCTGTGCAATGATATGGTGTATAGCTATGTAGATTGTCTGTCTGAAAGAGCATGTGCAATTCTTTAAATTTGTCACATCGGCATGCACCGACGCCAACAGGAAGTAACGTCATGTTGCATGAACTATACACTGGAGAATGAGCCTATATCCTCATGTATGGGCACAGACACATTGAAACTAGAAACTGCACAACTTGCAATTGGGCTTTATCCTCTGCCAGATTTAGGGAGGGAGGCAATGTGATGCTACCAGCTGCAGTTGTCTTGTATCTTTGCCTTGCAGTTCCCACTGGGCTATTGGCACTTCAGGGAGAGGGTGAAACTTGTATATCCACAGAGATAATTCAAGTTGACAAATCTGCCAACAAGGCAGCCATTGTTTCAACTCAGATCTCCCAGATGCCCCTCTCTGGTGTGCTTGCTCTCCTTAAAGCAGCAAGGTTAATGGCACTCTCCTATACACACTAGTACTACTTACTGTACTGTTTCTGCATACGTATGCGATTCATACATCCCCCATACATTTTCGAGCTGACACATTACACTGAATATTCTACACTTATGTGCATGCTACACATGTGTGCAGGGAGTCCAAGGCCTTGGGTGTCTTAGACCTGGATGTTACTCCAACTGTCTGCATTGATCGGGAGTTGGGGACATTTGATGAACTGTTGGAGTGAGAAGACAGACACATTAATGTTAGCCTGGTCCTACTTGGCTACTTTGCTCACTGCTACAATCTTCTCAGGTGTGTGAATACTTGTGATGTTCTGAAGCCAGCCAAGGCAGCAGCTGTGGAGCTGTTGAAGAAGATGGACTCTACGTTTTCTGACAATGGGTGATTGACTAGCTAATACGATAGGATGTATGCATACTTGTGGTGACACATGCATAGGTGAATGTGCACCTGTGTGTATTGGAATGTGTGTAGGATGTCAATAGAGGCAGTAGCTGCTAGGATGAAGGAGGTAATTGATGTGAAAGTGGTGGCCCTAACAGATGGCAATAGGAAGTCAGTGCTGGCTAACAAAGAACATGTAAGAGCAGACAGCGCTGACTTGAATACCTAAAGTTATTTTATTTGGATGTTTCGTGATGTGCATCAAACTGAATATCCTTCTCACATTGATCTCCCATGCTAGGTTGTTCTAGTCTCTTTCCCAGATGTACCAGATAAGGTGGACTCCACTGGGGCAGGTGATGCTTTCCTGGGAGGTGTCATTGCCGGTCTGTATGCAAAGGGACTGCCGCAAACTGTGGATGACTTGAAGTGAGTTGCGCCAACACAAGTAGGGAGTCCTGTGCCAAACACTGGGAAGTTTGTGATCAGTGAGAATTCATTTCCGTTGCCACTCCTCAAAATGTCTCTCATAAAAATGGCAGCAATTTTAATTATTTGTCATTGGCTGCATTATTTATGAGGAAGAGGACTGCAAGTTATTGCAAGAGTTAGTAATGGACATTTGATTCAGAAGTTTAGTCTTGGGAAAATCAGACCAGAAATGGTATAGGGCAACAAATAAGTTCCATTTTGAGGGATGATGACATGGAATTCCCTGCTGGTGTTATTCATCGTCAGTGGCTGTGGCTGTGAAAATTTCTTCACTGTGCCCCTCAGGAAATGAGAGATGGGTTACAAGCCTCATTTGTATTTAGTATTGATTCATAGTACATGTATTCAATATAAAATCAGAGAAAGAGAGTGTGAAAACTGTAACACAGAACACTCAGAATCCTCAGTTGATAAAAAACTAGCCCCGCTGAAGAGGCCGCTTCAGTAACAGTTTGTTATAATTATATGCATCATTCACACATGCACACAAGCTGTCAAGTATGCGAAGTGTGTGATAACTCATGCACAGGCATACGCACACACGCACACCATGCCTACTGCTCATCCCCTTGCTGTCTAGGTGGTTGGGTGAAGTTGCTAACGGATTTGGAGCCACCTGTGTACAGTATGTGGGAGGCGTACCTGGCAATGGGGCAAGGTTAGCCAGATACTGTGGGCGTGTGCACTCAGTGGGCGTGTACATTCAGTGGGTGTGTGCCCTCAGTGGGTGTGTAGACTCAGTAGGCATGTACGTACCATCAGTAGGCGTGTATGCATAACGGCCATGTGCACTCAGTGGGCGTGTGCAGTCAATGTGTGTGTACACTAAGTGGACATGTATACTCAGTGGGTGTGTACTCTTAATGGGTGTGTACACTCTGGGGTCATGTACCATCAGTGAGTGCACACAGAGCTATATGTGGCGTGTGACATTGAACTGTTGTATATTTCTTGTATGTGTTACATTCCTACTGTTTCTATTATGTAATATCTAATATATAAAGCCGAACGGTTCTGTGTGTGTGTTTGCTATGCACACACACATTTCTTGCTCCATTGCCAGCAGACTCGCTGCAGTTGCTGGGGACATCAGGGGTCAGGTTATAGCGGGGTTGACGTCACCTGTCTTGCGGTTGGCAGAGAGTTATCCATTCATTTCCGCTTTTCCTTTGCGGATTTTCTAATTATCCTCCCTACTGACTTCCGGTTTTACCAGACTTGATTGGCTGTCGTCCACCGTTGAATGTAAACATAATCATCCCACCAGCTAATTTTTATTTTTAGCTGTAGCAGTAACATGGTTGCTGAGGGCACCGGGGGACAGGACTGGGGGACATCAACCTGACCGCTATAACCTGACGCCCGGTGCCCTCCGCAACTACAGCGAGTTTGACGGCGATGGAGCAAGAAATGCACGTGCGTATTGCGAACACACAGACAGACTCTTTCAGCTTTATATATTAGACTTGCATGTTCTTCCGTTCTATTTCCTGTAATTCACATTATTTGTTATGTGTATGCACATGTAATTTTGCATGCTTAATATTGCTACATGTAACCAAGTATGCTCAATTGTTGCCTCGCGTTTTGTAGTGGTTGTTGTAAGTTGCCAGTGCTGGATTGTGTTGTTAAAGGAATTGAGTTACCTCTGTGATTTACCGTGACGTGACGCGCCCTTGACCATATATGGGCCTGTATTGGAATATGACTGTACTAACTGCACAGAGTGACACTCGTGAGTGCAGCTAGATACAAGTGCAAATTAATACCTACTGTTTGTGCAACTCTTTCCAGGGAGAAGCTGACACAGTATGTTGGTCACCTTTGTGGTAAGTGCTGTGTGGTGTGACTGTGAATCGACACTGCTTACTGTGTCTGTTGATGTCTGTTGTTTCAGAGCTTCCTTCTGTTGCTATGGAGCGCTACAGAGAGTCTTTGTATGCTGATCTTGAAGCAGCCACTAAGCTCGCAGAGGGACTGAGTGACGTGGAGATGAAGGCTTTCCTGGATACCATAGCAAGCCATTGCTCAGACGGACAGGTTCTGACATCCGGAGTTGGTGAGCGTGTGCATCTTCTAATCCCCTGAAGTACATTAGTGGGTACAAAAAAGGAGGCTGGGTAGTTTCTGTCTTCACTACCACCATCTGAATGTGTTTGTGTGCCACTAGACATAAGGCGTCTTACTACAGAATATGCGTATATGGAGCATGGCAGAATACTGTAACAGCATTGTGTATTGCCTATTCTACCCTCACAGGAAAGTCAGGCTACGTTGCTGCTCGGCTGTCCTCCTCCCTTTCTTCTCTTGGCATCCATTCACAGTTTGTGCATGCAACAGAGTGGGGCCATGGAGACTTGGGTGGGTGCATAGGCTCATGGTATGCATACCCACAGTTGAAATGTGCGAGTCATCATTGTTCATCATTACACCATCCCTCTGGTCACACGTACACATACCCATGCGAGCATCTATACCCAGCTGTATACGCCTAGCTGTTTGTGGCATTTCCTCCGATGAGACATGCAGTGTAAAGTGTTTGTTCTGGTGTGACTGTCATGCGGTAGTCAAGCAGCATGCATGCATGTTTCTGTGTATGTACCTCTGGGATGCAGTATGCTATAGTGAAGTGGGCTTGCTGACATGTTTAATGTAGGTATAACTTTATTATACATAGAAGTGGCTGAGCTGCATACACATGCACAAGTGTACCTAGCCATTCACTTTGTGGGCAGTTGAAGATGACACGTCTGTATTGCCCCAATCTGTATTGTGTTATATACAGGTCCCCCCTGTGTAAATAGCTCCAGTAGGAAGTTGAAGGTACAGTGTGTTTGTATGTCTTTCACTGTACAGGAAAGGTGGTGCCTGAGAAGGATGTAGTGCTGTTCCTGTCCAACAGTGGCAATACACCAGAGTGTGTAGCTGCAGCACATCACTTGCTGTCAAGAGGGATCTGCACCATGGCTGTTACTGGCAATAGAGGTGTGCACATGCAAAGATATTGACACAAACCCCAACAACCTCACTCATGCACACATGCCTAAGCGACATAATGTACAATATGTGCCATTGCATGGTTACTGCATGGTAACAGTTTGCACTGAAGCGTGCGGATTCAGTTTGTACTTCTTCAATCTGGGAAATGGATTGCGACTTTACACTGAACACTGAAAATACACGATGTCATTGATTTGATTTAGATTGAAAGTGCAATCAGCCTAACCACGTACCCCCAAGTTAGTGTTGAGCCAGACCCCATCCCGCCTCCATCTTGTATGATGTCATCATGGGTGGACGCGGGTCTGGGCTATGTCACACTACCCTCCCCCCCCCCCCCCCCCAGGGTAGTCGTGAGCCAGATCTGTTTCAATAGTTCAACACATGAGAAAAAATGCAAATAATTGTTGGAATGTGAAACAAAGCAACAGAGTTCAAAAAACAGAATCCTTCTGTATGTGCTACAAAATTTATGGGTGTTTCGTTATTTCCCTAGAGATGCATGTGATTTGACCAGTGTACATTACAATGTGTACTTGAAATGTATAAGCAATTCCAAGCAAAACTTGGCTCTGCATGGTGTATGTGTCTGCTCAGTTCCATGTATTGTTCTCCTCTTCTTACAATGATACAGACTCTAAGCTTGCTAACATGTGTACTGGCAGTCTAGTGTATGGTGCACAGCATGCAAGGGAGCTCTTTGGAGTGGTGCCCACTAGCAGCATTATTGTGCAGGTAAGGAGGTAGTCTAGCCGCTAGACCATACTTCCGCCCCCGCGTGTAATGAGAAGTATGATCTAGCAGCTAGACTAGTAAGGAGGTTACATGAGGTATGAGGCGCTTCCTGGCCTGCATGCAGGAGTTGCAAGGTGCATGAAACACATGCATAACCATCTTGATACGCATTCCAGCTTCCCCAATCTAAGACCTGTGTCCTATTCTCATGTGTATGCAGGAAATGCTGGGCAATGCTTTGCTGTATGGTCTCGCTGCAAGACGAGGTATTGAGTCTAGCGATGGATTCAGACTGAACCACCCAGGAGGAGCGATTGGAATGGGGTTCACTCCATCGTAATAAATCGTTTGGTTGCATACTTTTGTAACTTCAGGTTAAGACATAATGGTCTTATTTCAGTCATAGTGTTGTTGTGTTCATACACTATCCATAGCAAAGTCATTATTATTTTGTTTCTATAGGAATAGTTAATTACAGGAACAATAAATCATGTGATGATATGAGTGTTTGTCAGTTACAGTAGAAGTTGCAATTGACCAGTTATATATGTCCCTGAAAATGGCTGGAGCATCTAGCCAAACGTTAACGTTTTGTGGATGTGTGGACCATGGCCATGCATATGCGTTCACTGTTTAAAATTATACCAATAATTACCCCCATGGCCACCTATATAGCAGCTGCAGTAGATGAAGATTGTCCCTGGGCTGGACAGCTGACCCTTGGTGTCCAGCATTGAAAGCAGAGTTCCCTCTCTGGACAGACACACAAACTATTCCTCTGGCAAATTGATGTGGCAGCCTCTAACAGGTGAGATATCAATTATGTTTAGCCTCTATCAGAAGTGGAAGAAATTAACTTCATAATAATTTTAGTTCCAATTAGTTTGGGTATGCAACACAGTTATAAATTGCAACTACATGTAATTGCAGGCCCTGTACTTTACACCATAGCTGTCCTGCTGCATGCAATTCATGATCATGTAATCCCGGACATTTGCACATGGCTACACCAGCTAGCTAGGGTCAAGTAAAAAGAGCGGATCATACATTTGCCGGGGGCGCTTAGTGTACGTTAGGTAGGGTTAGGGCTGGCATATTATTGCCGAGCCGGAAGGAGAGGCAAGTAATCGTGATGCGTTGTCGTCCCCCGTTTTTCTTATCTATATATGTATATTCGTCCCAGTCAACCCGATAGACACCTAGATTGCGCAATAGCCCGGTGTTCTTCGCAGGCGCTCACGACAAAACGCTCTACTTGGCCACCATCGGCCACAAATCGGCTCAACACTCTACTTCATCGCTGCACGCTGCGTTCAAATTGTTGTTAACGTCGCCCATTGCTTCAGCGAGGGGTACATGCCTGTTGGCCATTCCGCCATATTGGCTGACGTCATTTGCCCCGCGTGGCCGGGAACAATTTCACTGATCCCTCGGGTGAAGCGATAACGCGCAGTGTTAGCACAGCACGGACGGGCTTCCCTGCGCAGGTCCAAATATGTAGGTGTTGATGGGTCTGTTGCCATCCAGTGCTTCGTCTGGCTTGCTATATCCTTTCTTTCTGACAGCCAGTGAAGGCATATTGCAGTTCTATTATTGCCCAAAATGTACTTGCCCTGGTCGAGTTACGCTCATGCACTGTACCTTACTAATGTGTAGCTAGCTATATACATTCAAGCGAGGCTGGTTGCATTTTAATGTATGCCCTAGTATTAGACAATAAACGCCTACGGGGTGGTCCGTTCCTTTTACTTGATCCGCTAGCTACACTGCGGCGTCCTTTGCATGCTATTTATCATAACTGCGCACACACCTGGGACCACGTGTTCATACGGGTTTTACATACACAGTTTACGAATCTTTTGCGTTTCGTCCCAGGCCAGCATTACGCTTCACGTACACACAGTGATGGTCCACGCACAGTACTACATCATAGACCCTACAACAGGGTCTATGACTACATGAACGCCATATGTAAAACATGCGAATGAAGGAAATAACGGTTTGGCAACCCACGACATGATTCGTCATGGAACCAGTCCTTGAAGCACTGAAAGAGAGTCGGGGTTCTGCGCCTTAGCTCCCTTGTACGACTGTCCGCGAATCTCATGTTAATCTCTGGCCATGTTTTACGCGGGCTTCTCGTAACCAATAGTCACTCTTACGTCAGGTCACGTGTTTCGTTGCAGCCACCCGAAAACAAAGCCTATACCGAGGGGGAAGGTAACTATTAACGGCGGATTTTTCCCTTTGAGGGTACTGAACGGATTTGAGAGCCAGACAGTTGGAACACATGTGGCTATAGTGGATAATGTCAAACCAACGAAAACTTCAAGGTTAGCGAACACACGGATTTCCTTCTCACACAGTGTGCCCCAATTAGTGCGCATCAATTGCCACTGATTTTGCTTTACAGGAGAAATAGACAAAGTCCTCAAGAAGGTGGCCGAGGGAGTGTTTGTGTTCGAGGAGACATGGGAGAAGGTAAATCAAAAGCGAAGCGCCTGGTAAGCGTAGTAGACCGTTGGTAGTTGTAGGGAAAGCCTTTGAAAGATGGAGAAGTGTGTTTTCTGTGACAACTGTGGCTGTTTAAAGCACTTTGGCAATGTTAATCTCTACTCCTTGAGGTATTAAGTACTAGAACTCTTGGTACTGCTGCCAAGTGTTGTCCCAGAAGGCTGTTAGTTGTGCCACAATAAGTGACCTGTACTTTTGTGTATGTGTATGCTTTGTTAGGTGAACACAGCTACGAATGCGAATCAGAAGGAGAAATATGAAGCTGACCTTAAGAAAGAGATAAAGAAACTTCAGGTATGAGTTGATCTGGATGTAGTGTAACTGATAAATATGTATGCAGATGCTTGTGTGTTCGTGTATTGTCAGCTTTTGCTGAACATTTGCGCCAGTGTTCATCCAATGTGTATGGTACAGTGTGCACTGAAGTGTAGCATACAATAGGGAATTTAGTGAAGTAGTGAATTGTCTGAAGGTGAGTTTGATTCAGCCTATTTGGTAGCCATTGAGTCACTTCGGACATTATCATGTGTGTGTGTGTGTGTGTGTGTGTGTGTGTGTGTGTGTGTGTGTGTGTGTGTGTAGTGTGTGTGTGTGCACGTGCGTGCGTGTGTGTGTGTGTGTGCACGTGCGTGCGTGCGCGCGTGTGTGTGTGTGTGGTACATATGTACGTAAGTACATGTGTACTGTACACACATGCGAGAGTGAGTGTGTACATGTATGTATGAATGCATCAGTGTGTGTGTGTCTTTGTCAATATGTCAATATGTCTGTGTGTGTATTTACCGTGTATGTACATCATTGCATGAGGGGTGTGCAGATAGAGAGATGTATGCAGGTGATCACATCCAGACAAGATATGAATATTTAAGTACGTAAATTTGCTTCTTGTCTTCATAGCAGTTGTCATTTGATATATGTGACTGCAATATCCTGTGATACATTTGCAAAGTTCAGTTAAAGCCCCACTTCTCCCTCTTACTGTGACCGTTGAATGTTTATTCTCAAACTCTGAGAATCAGTGCACTGTTAGACCCTTGTGTGTTTTGTGTATATGGCCCTCCTCTTCCAACCTCAGCGGTTACGAGATCAAATAAAGACATGGCTAGCTTCCAGTGACATCAAGGACAAAAAGACGTTGATGGAAAACCGCAAGCTGATTGAGCAGGTTAGACCATGGCCGTAGAGTATCTGGATGCGCATTGCCCACTGTGTGAATGGCATGCAAGGCAGAAGCAGCAACATTTTATTCACTATGTAGTCCATTCTGCTACTTGATGTAGTGACATTGTATCCAAGAGGATACTGTTGGTCCAGTTCTTCTGTACTTTTAGCTATACAGGTATTGTGTGGTATATGGGATATGTACATGGCAGCTTGTAAATAGCAGACTGCTCCCCACATGTGTGTGTGTCTTGTGTAGTTGTGGTGGATGGGTGTGGAGAACTGTGCTGGCTTGTTTTGTGTTGCTGCAGCAAATGGAACGGTTCAAGATTGTTGAGCGAGAGACAAAGACCAAAGCATACTCAAAGGAGGGCCTAGGGCAGCCTCAGAAGAAGGACCAAGCAACAAAGGAGAGGGAAGAACTTAGATGTTGGCTGACAGACTGTATAGAGAGGCTGAATCAGGAGGTGTGTGCATGGTTGTGTGTGTGCATTCATATGTGCTAGGATCTGCATGTTGAGGGGATTCACAGACGCAAAATCAGTGCAGTCTACGTATGCACACTCTTGACATTGGTGTGATGTGCTTGTCTGTGGACATGCTCTTGGGTCTCAAGGCACTGCTGGAGTACTGTATGCGGGGACCAAGGTATTGTACCACTCTTCTTCTAAAACTTATAAATCCAGTTATCACAAAGTCACCCTGATGGTACATACCTTTATGTTCTCCTAAATATTTGGTATACATATTTAGTGACTCTGATATTCTGGACAGAGTCTGTTTTTGGCACCAATGGCTTACAGCAGTCATAGCTGATCTATTCCTCAGTATGAGAAACAGAGATTATTCACTGACAGAGTCCTTAGCATCTCTGTGAACCTTATATTTCCTTAAAGCACATGAAAATGTAAGAAAGGCTGGCCTAGCTGTGGCCATTTTAGTTATGGAGACATCCCAAAATGGTGGCAGAGAACAGCTCCAATTTTGCAAGAAACTCTACTTTCCATAAGACCTGGCAAAGAGGAATAATAACATCCTCATAACTCCTGACATGCTACAGGATCCCTTGGTCTCCAGGATCCCTTGGTCTACAGGATCCCTTGGTCTACAGGATCCCTTGGTCTACAGGATCCCTTGGTCTACAGGATCCTTTGGTCTACAGGATCCCTTGGTCTACAGGATCCCTTGGTCTACAGGATCCCTTGGTCTACAGGATCTCTTGCAGATCCTGTACGAAGGTGTACATCAGCCAAACAGGTTGCACCCTGGAGCGCCGCCTGAAGGAACATATAAAGGTACTTGTGTTGGGGGAGGTGGACTTGTCAGCAGTAGCACAGCGTGCGGTGGATGAAGGACACGAGATCGACTGGAGCAGTGCCACAGTGATAGATGGACACCCTAACTTCCACCAAAGATGTACACTGGAAGCTTGGCACATCAAATACCAGGACAATCTTATGAATAGAGGATTGATTGATTGATTGATTGATTGAATAGAGATGCAGCCCCCTTGCTTCCAGTGTTCAACCTTCTGATTCGCCACCAGAACCCCAATAGATGAACTTTTGACTCATTCCCAATTCCCCCCCATCCCCTTTACTACCCATGTATGACTTATAACTGTTCATTTATTTTAGGATTGTTATTCATTCCCACACCCACCAGTTTTTACATGCCCCGCCACCACCTGTTTGCCCCTATCTGTCGCTTTTTCCCTCCTTGCTCGCACATATAAGCTGCCTAGCCTTGTTTAGTAATCCTCATTCACCCCTGGATTGGGGTTGAAACGTCTGAGTGGAACTCTACCTCGAATTCGATCGGCTAAAGTAATTACCAGAGAAAGTGTGTATGATGTTACTTAGCCTCTCAGATGTCTTCAAGTTCCTGACATGCTTGGAAGTTGCCAAATGGTTAGAAGGAAGGAATAGAGCATGTATGTGTGTTCCTTCTGTTACTACTGAATGCCTGAGTTGTGTCATTCGAGCCATTGGCTGCACTGGCATGCTGTACCTCACTGGTGCTGCACACACTGCCTAGTGAGCCGCTTGTGCATGCACACAAAGGCCACTCTCCCTCACACTAGGCCCTGTAGGCTGGGAATGTGGACTTCTTGCCCAACTCTGATTCATGCCTTTCTCTCTCTCTCTCTCTCTCTCTCTCTCTCTCTCTCTCTCTCTCTCTGTGTCTGTGTGTGTGTGTGTATGTAGGTGGATCAGTTTGAAAGTGAAGTTGAGTCGATTCATTCAAGTACCAAGAAGAAGAAGCTGGACCGAGATGTATGTTCAGTGAATTAGTATGTATTGTGTAAGGGAAAAGGACATTCATTGTGGTAGGAGTGGTGTAGACTGAGTTAGCAGTCCGTGTGCTGCTCTAAGGATGCTTTAGGCATGGTTATTGCATTTTGAGTAGCTTGTGATGGACTTTGTGTCTTGAATGAGACATGCTCAAGGGACATTTGTTGGGCTTATTGAGTGAAGACATATGACTGTCTATTGTGGTTTTGTTTTCTGCCTGTGCAGCGGCAAGACAGAGTGGAAGAGCTGCAGAGGTGGATCGAAAGGCATCAGTTCCATGTTGGCAAACTGGAGGTGTGTGTGTGTGTGCGTGCGTGCGTGCGTGTGAGTGTGTGTGTGTGTGTGTGCGTGTGTGTGTGTATGTTGGAAAGTGTGTGTGTGTGTGCATGTGTGTGTGTGTAGGAATGTGTGTGGTGGTAGCCCGGCGGGTGGGTATGTATATACATGTGATGGAGCGCTGATCGAAGGGCACTGCCGTTAACGCCTGTGTGTACAGTGGATTTCATGGTCACAGTGGTACAAGTATGTGTGCGTGTGTGTGTTTGTGGCCACTCAGAAGTGTTCACCAACTCATGGTGTAGTAATGGTGCCTCTCCTTACACTTTGCAGACCATAATGAGAATGTGGGACAACTGTACATTAGCAACAGAGCAGGTGAGAGCATAATGCGCACAGTGAGAGCTCCAGAGGGGGCCTACTGTACTGTCACATGTACAGTAATACAGCTTCCCGTACGCTGCTTGCCCTGTCTGTGGAATAGCGTGTGCTGAAGATGAGACTGTTGCAACTCCTGCTTCAGCCCTAGCAGTGCAGTATTAGTGCATACATGATTCTTGGGAAGCCCCTAATGAGCTGTGCATGGGGTGTGTAGCAGTGATCTCAAGTATGAACACTACGTATGTAGTGTAGTAGTAATGAATTGCAAGCTGGCCTCTCTGTTGCCAAGCAGTACCTTCTGCATTCCTGTCTTGAGTAAGAATTCCTTTTGTGGTTGTATGAGAAACTGTGTCAGCTGTATCTGTCTGTCATCTCTTGTACGGTCACAGGAGTTTCACGAGTCAACTTAGTATTCTTGTGCAATTATTGTAAAAATGGCATCCGTTCTCCCAGGGATTGGCTACATAATTGTCCTTTATCGTGTAATGTGCGTCGCCACGCTGCAGGTGAAGGATGTGCAGGACAGTGTGAACTACTATGTTGAAAGCTGCCAGGAGCCCGACTTCCTAGAGGACGAGTCCATGTACGATGACCTACAGATAGACGATGTCTCAGCAGTGGGGCTGCCGCATGCCAATGCCATGCACGAGGAGGATGGCCCTCTGTCACCGGCGGGA
Source organism: Ianthella basta (assembly GCA_964019415.1). Classification (NCBI taxonomy): domain Eukaryota; kingdom Metazoa; phylum Porifera; class Demospongiae; order Verongiida; family Ianthellidae; genus Ianthella; species Ianthella basta. The sequence continues at coordinate 1,821,093 of OZ025882.1, forward strand.
AAATTGGCAACAACACCGCTGAAGTCTACGTCACAGGAGCTCTTTGATGAGAGGAGAAGAGGGAGAATGGACAGCACAAGTAGTGATGTGAGGAAATGGTTGTCTTGCACCCCTCTATCGCTTCAGCCCCTTCTTATGTGATGTAGTGCACATGAACGTGTCTGTGTGCGTTACCACCACTGTGTTAACTTACCAGCAACATTTGCAGTCATTTGATACATTTCTATGTTGGCAAGAATATGTTGTTATGTGTGTACGTACATGTAGTCTGTTCACTTTTTCTTTCCTTTGATCCTTAAGGTTGTACAATCACCACGGAAATCTAGTGCAAAGACTGCCCCGTCCAACCAATCAACACAGCTACCGTCACCACCAGTGACGACAATGCCTACAGCAACCACAACAATAGCAACGGGAAGCAGTTCAAAGCACCAAGGGCCAACTAAATCTGCATCGTCGTCAGCACTCAAACAGTGAGTTTGTGATACAATTGTACTGTGTGCATCAGCACATGTGCATGGTCATGCCAGGTAGTAGTGTTCATACACTCTCTGAATACCCACTGGGGTCTACATGTAGTGTATCATATGCTGTATGTAGGGAACAAGTGTGTTATACAATCTTAGTATTGTGCCGTCTGTGTACTATGTTTTAATGGTGCTTAAGCATGCTTCTTGAAGTGAAATCTTTCCGATGTTATTCATTCAGCTCTCCCTCTCCCTAGTCCCACTCCCAGTTCAGCAGCAGTGGCGAATGGCCCTCTCAATATGGCCTCATCGACAGCAGGAAAGTCCAATGTGGCATCGTCACAACCTCCTCCTCCAAGGCCCTCGGGGTCAGCATATGCTGCAGCAGCAAGTGGGCAACACGTACTGTCAGCATGGGGCTCAGGCTCACCACTGATATCAGGACCCTCTTCCCAGCACCACCAAACTCAGAACTCACAAACGAATGCAGTGGCATCGTTGCCATCATCCACAGCGGCAACACAAGAGCATTCGTCATCTCAGAAGGACCAACAACACCCGTCACAAAGGTCGTCTTCTCCATTAGGGGTAGGACAGCAAGACGCACTGACAAACCACCAACTTAGTTCAGCGTCACAAAGTAAAGGACATGAGAGATCGGTTAGTGGTGTGTGTGTGTGTGTGTGTGTGCGTGCGTGCGTGCATGTGTGTGTGTGTGTGTGTGCGTGCGTGCGTGCATGTGTGTGTGTGTGTGTGTGTGTGTGTGTGTGTGTGTGCGCATGCATGTGTACGTGCATGTGTGTGTGATGCTCTGCTACTTCTATAGAGTTCTGCTGGTAGCCTGTCTCAGTCACTGTCTGATCACTTGAATTCATCACCGCAAGCAAGCCTACCTTCTCCTTTGGACTCTGCCAATCCTGAGCTTGCATCACTGCACAACTCTGTGCCTGGCACTCCTCTCCCAGCCCAAGGTGAATCACTGATGAACATTTCTTGGGCTCACACAGGTTGCTGCATCAGTTGTGCATGTGTGCGCTTGTACGTACCTGTGTGTGTAATGCATGTATCTACTGTATACATGTGGCTATTTATTGCATGCAAGTACAGCCTTCCTCTTAACCCCAGCTTGGTTTAGAGCTGGAGGCAGATTGAAGCAAATGGATTATTGTCCCACAACGATGTAACTCCCAGGGCGTGGTTAGCTCATGCCAACCCAACACTACATATTGGGTACAATGAGATAAGTGCTCTAAACAGTGCAAGTTGACAAATTGTCAAAGCAGAAGTCTCAACAACAGTTTGTAACCATTTGGTCGTGGTGTTGTTGTCATTACATGCATCTATGTACTGTATGGTAAGACGGTGAAAATTGGAGGCGAGCTATTTGAGAGTACCATGGTGCAGAATACAATAGATTGGTGTATGAGCGCTGCTATATGTTATTCCCAGTAAAAGTCAGAGGAGAAGGTAGAGTACACAAGGACAGCCTTGTTTGAGACCAGATCAAAACTTTTGGGGATAAAAATATGAGCCCCAGACCTCTATTGGAGGAATATGCATGGTCTGTGCTGTATTTGAAAATTCTTCAAAATTGAGATTTCAAGTGATATAGGGAGGGAAGGGACCAAGCACAGAAGTGGATTGTTGTACTTGAGGGATTTTAGGGAAGGGGTGAGGTTTAACCAAGACCATCCCAAAATGCATCGTTGATGGTACTTGTAGTGACCTGTATGTGCATGTCAGTGTGTATGTATCACGGTACTGTATATGTATGTATGCAGATGCCTGTGTGTGTGTGTGTGTGTGTGTGTGTGTGTGTGTGTGTGTGTGTGTGTGTGTGTGTGTGTGCGTGTGTGCGTGCATGCGTGTGTGTGTGTGTGTGTGTGTGTGCGTGTGTGCGTGCATGCGTGTGTGTGTGTGTGTGTGTGTGTGTGTACTGTATGTCTGTGTTGCCTATGTTTGTGCATGTGTGAATGTGTTTTGCTACTCGTTTCCTCCATGCACAGGTTTAGCGGGGACCACAGGTGGCTCAAATACCCTAACTGTGGAAACGGCATTTGCACAGCAGGCTTCACAACCCTCGCCATCTTCGCCGGAGGAAGCTTCCCCCGAGTCCTATTCCTCCCCTGTAACATCCACTTGTGTGTCCAATGGTCAGAGCTCATCTTCAAGCCCACGACAGTCACAGGCTGGGCAGCACTCGGCGCAGAGCAGCCAACCAGACATGCCACCACCGCAGCTCGGCTTTCCATCCTCCATTGCCAGCAATTTCCAGCAGCCTGCAGACTTGGCTGTTTTTGGCAGTCAGAAGCATCCCTCCCTTCCTTCCCCTGTGGGACTCTCAGGGTCACCTGCGCAGAATGAATCTGCTCCCCTGAGTGTGATGACAACACTGTCTGGCACTTATTCGTCAGCACCACCATCTGTGGTACGTACACATTAGTCTGAACACAACTGATTGCATGCTTACATATGTGTGTATGCACATGTACATACCTGCAAACATACGTACTCTGTACGTATATGCGGATGCACATGTCTTTCATGCTGGGAATACGGTAGTGTCATCATTGACAAAGCTGTGAATGAAACTCACCTTTTCTTCTCTCTTCTCTCCTCTCCTTTCCTCCTCTCCTCTCTCCTCTCCTCTTATCATCCTCTCCTCGCCTCTCTCCTCTCTTGTCCACGTCACCTCTCCTCCTTTCCTCTTCTCTCCTCCTCTCCTGTTTGCTGTACATAGCCTTCTCCAAGTGAGAATGAAGGTGTCCATCCTGCTTCAGTCCTCAAGACCGCTGCAATGGCTGTGAGTGGGGCCCTCACTCTTGGAGACTCTGCACCAGTCACCAGCTCACTACAACTGGACGTCAGCAAGCTGCGTCGAGGTCAGAACACTCTCAGAGTCCATGACTGTTGGTTGGGGTGTGCTGTTGTAGCAGTGTATTAACTAACATATCCCACATGCCAGGTTGCTGTTGTAGCAACATACGTACTTGTACATTACATCATGTAGCACTATTGGTGCATGTTGTGGCAATTGTCTTCCTACGCTGTTGTGCAGGTGGCTTACTGAACGCTGCTGTGGAGTCTGCGACATCTCGGCATCCGTCAGAGCTGAGCTCCACAGTGCCCCGTTCAGACATCTTCCAGCAGCCCCTCAACCCTCTCCTGGGAGTGACGCCACTTGGACCTGTCACGCTGACAGCTGACCATGTCAACCAGCTCAGGTTACTGGAAGCAGCCTCGAGGCACTTACCGCTGGCCTCGGACTCAGAGAGAGTCAGGTGGGGGGGGCTTGTCATGGTGGGATAATGTGTACAGTGTGTGTACAGTGTGTTTGAGCTTTCTTGTGTGTATTGCACATCGAAGCTTCCTTCTCAACATTGCACTTCTGTTTTATGATTATTTGCAGTAAGAATACTAAGAGTCTGCATTGAGTGCAATGCAGAATGTTGAAATAGATTTAGCTCTGCAAACATACATATTATTGTGTGTGCTACTTTCACTGAAGTACTATAGTATTCATCCTATTAATATTTTTTATTCTGTGGTTGCATGTATATAGGAACTACCTTCAGAGGAATCCCTACCAGTCCCAGCCCCACCACTGCCAACACCCGCCACCACACATGGACACCTGTGAATTCTTCCAACGGATGTCCACAGAGACCCTGTTCTTCATATTCTACTACATGGAGGTGAGGATCACAGAAAGAACGAAGTTTCCATTAGTGCATATGCGTATGCATACAATGACACCACTTTAATATTCTGGACACCTTTGGGACAGTCTGAGACAGGGCTGTGTAATTATAGAGGTGTCCTTATTTCAGAGTCAGTAGTGTACACATCTCCATGTCAGTTACAATTGCTGTCACGCACATCAGTGTGTCAGTGTTGTCTTCACTGGCCCCTGTTGTGATGTGTAGGGCACAAAGGCACAGTACCTTGCAGCCAAGGCACTTAAGAAGCAGTCCTGGCGGTTTCACACCAAGTACCTTATGTGGTTTCAACGCCACGAAGAGCCCAAGTCAATCACTGATGAGTACGAAATGGTATGTATCTTTGTGTGTGTGTGCATGTGTTTGTGTGCATGTGTGTGTGTGTGCACGTGTTGTGTGTGTGTGTGTGTGTGTGTGTGTGTGTGTGTGTGTGTGTGTGTGTGTGTGTGTGTGTGTGTGGTGATATCACTTGTGTAATACACATGATGCTGCTTCTCCTTTCTTGCTATAGGGTACTTATATTTATTTTGATTACGAAAAGTGGGCTCAGAGGAAGAAGGAGGGATTTACCTTTGAATACAGATTTCTGGAGGACAAGGAGCTCCCCTGACTATGCCTGGCAATGACCATTGAATTCTCTTTTAGCGCGGGCATTTGATTTTTTGTGATGAATGTAGCAATTTCATGTCTAAAGAATATTACTGCATGGCAGCCATTTTGAAGCGGGATTGTTATGGTAACCGCGGACAAAAGCGGTCTGTTCGAAAGGCGGCGGATACAGAATATGACTACCTACAGACCATCTTCTCAGAGGAGCTCCAAGGTGCCTGTAGCCGATTATGCTTAGTTTGGGCCTACTGGTGTATAAGTGGTAGTCGCATAGTGTAGTGGCATGTGTTCTGGGCCGAACTCGCCTTACCTCGGCGCTGTTTTCGGCCATCACACCATCTTCGTTTTCATGTGCGAGCGATTGAGCCAATAGTGAAGTATTACAGTGCAATTGAGCGTGAATATTAAAATCCTTTGCTTGTAGCATGTCACCAAGGGGAATAAACTCAAAGGAGCTTCGTCTTCCTCTGGGTCTTCACTAAGGTAACACACACTCACACACACACACACACACACACTAATACTACGTGGTTCTGGCAACTAGTGTCAGATGCGCCTTCAGCAGATGAGCTTTGTCTTGTAGAATGTGCCTTTCATGTGATCGACCTATGTCCCTGTCCAATGTTTGTGTCCCTCAGTGGTATGTCTCTAACTGGCCGCCCAATGTCATCTCAACGCTCTGCTGTGGGCAGGCACAAAGTCCCAATGCTATGGGAACGCAGAGATGTGAGTAGGGGCATTTGGAGCATGCACAACACAACACCCTCAAATTGCATCACGACATACACTGTAAATGTATCTGCTCTTACTGAGGCATGTATGTACATCTGCTGTACTAGTATGCGCGTTTCATTGATGGGCCCATAGCACCAAAGTAGTCCGTGTTTCAAAGCCTTCTCTATTTGGCTTCCCTCTGGAACTCACAAATTGCCAGAGCATGTTGTGTTTTCATGTCATGTTGATCAATGTATCAAATTACCCTTTCCTTGTGCCCCCCCCCCCACCGCCCATGAATGTGCTGGACTCCTCACAGAGTGACCACGCGTCTACTTCATCCGCACACCACACTCCACCTACCTCAGGAAAAGTCCAACATGTGGATAGTTTTAGACCAGTCCCAACTACACAACCCCTGGACAGTGACAGAAAGGCTGACCCTACGAATGTACCAGAGAAAGTGAACAGAGATTCCGCTGCATCAGTGCCAGTAAACACCCTTGACCCTCACCTCTCAAGAACTCACAAAACTGGCACTGGTAAAGGTCCAGGATTCGAGTTCATTCCTACAATACCGTCACTAGTGCTTCCACCTGCCAGCATGAGCCCAGACCAACTTACGGGTGAGTTAAATAGCGTTAACTCTGTTCCTGGCTCACAGCAAGCCGGCAGGAGGTGTCTCAGTGTGGTTGACTCTGAGGAGTTCCATCACATGCTGAATGCTGCTGCCACAAAGATACAGCGATGGTACAGGGCTTGTCGACACCAGCAACATGCAAACGTGGTGAGACTGCTGTCCCAAAAGCGGGCTGAGCTCAACCAGAGTATTACGGAGAGCCAGGTGAGGTTGGTGAGGTTGTCACAGGAGAAGGAGAGGGCTGGACTGGAGAAGCAGCGCAGGAAGGCAGAGAAATCTCAGGAAGCAAGACAGGCTGCTATTGCTGCTCTGCAGAGGAAGAGGGATGAGAAGCGATTGCTGGCCCAGCAAGCAGCAGAGGAGGAGTTTGTGAGTGCCACCATGCAACAGAGAAAGTGTATATGGCACCATGTAGTGTGTGTGCGTGTGTCAGAGTGTCAGTCACTACGTAGCTGAGGTGTTTAAGTTTTGGAATAGTCAGTGCATTTATTCCAGTTCTGTCCTTTATTTGTATCGGAATATCACACACAACCTGAAAGCTTGTATTGGCCTTTTACAGTGGTCTAGCAGCTCAGTATGGGATGACCCATGCAGTGTAATGTAATGTAGGAAAACAAGACTGCATTGTGCTCATTCTGCTGCCTTTGTTGACTCTGAAGAACGTCTCTTTCCACAGGTGCAGTTGGAGGCTAGTGGAAAGGTTGGAGCGAAGCCAAGAGTAAAGCTAACATCACAGAGGAAGCACAGGAAAAGAGATGCAGTGGCTCAGGCCCCTCCCTCCCAGCCCTCACCCACCCAGAGCACACCCACACAAGGTGATGCTCCCCTCTCTGTGAGGCAGAGCAAGGAGGATGTGAATCAAGTATCTGAACAGCCAGTGCAAACAAACGCAGTGGATGAAATATTTCAGGTATCCAGTACCGCTTTATACATACACACTGTCATATGAATGTGTATACATACAATACTATGTAGTGTTACATGTGTTAAAATTGTATGCAATGGTACAGGTGAATACTTGTTCATAGTTAGTCATGTAATTCACAGTCCCCTCCCCTTGAGGGAGGTGCCGTACATGCTGTATACACACAGTAGACTGTGTTCACACATGGTGCTACGCCTGTACACTGCAGAGCAGGTGCTATTGTGCTTCATCCTTCCTGTTCACTGCACACCAGGCCAACAGTATGTATCGCCCACCTCCCCCACTGAGTGGGGAGGGAGGTCACAGTGCAGTGCCTGATAGTCGCCCCACCAGCTCCGGTAGACGGGAGCAGGGCTCACGACTGGCAGAGATCATGGACGCTTTGAAAATCCTTGAAGAAGAGCCGCCGCCCCTGCCACCCCCAAGTAGAGCTGAGAGGAGCACAGGGATGTTCATGGTAGTGTATATGTGCAGTGTACATTTCTTTAGCTCCCAAACACCTCATGCTAACTCTTGTGCACACTTGCACATTCATCTACACACATGCAGCACACACACACACGCACACACACACACACACACACACACACACACACACACACACACACACACACACACACACACACACACACACACACACACACACATGCATGCATGCACACTTGTACATGGCCACTCTCTCCCTCTCCCCCTCATACCAATCATTGTTGTGTGCTGTGCCGCGACATGGTATGTGGACCCATCCAGGCCCCACTTTCAGTGAGCAACCTACAGAGCTTGGACCAGCAGACAACCACTGGGGTCCACAATAAAGGGGGAACTGCTGCTGCTGCAGAGGGGGTCCTCAGTGACTCCAAGATAAGGTATGTGTTAGTGTACGTGTAGTGTGGTGTGGTGTAGGTCAGGAGTATGCAGTGTCCTGCTGTCACTGCTCAAGGCATGCGCAGCAACGGATAACGTTTCTTTTGTGGGATGTGAAGGCTCCACTGCCTCTCACCCACTGACTCACTCACTCACTCACTCTCCCACACGACACCATAACATGAGAGAGTACAGCATAGATTTGATAGTAGTGATGCATGCATGTGTACAGTACTGTACATATGTAGGTAGGTAGGTGTGCTACGAGATTTTGACTGTGCTGGTGACCCACCTACGTACATGTGGAGTTGCCTGGTGTATGTATTGCAATGATTGGTGGGCAAGTGATGCAGAACTGATGGTCTACGTATGTACGTATGCAGTAGACAGTTACATGTTGTGTTGGTTGCATACTGTATGTGCATTCACCTGCAGAAGCATTCTGTCATATTTGGATGAGGTAGAAGTGTCCAGTGCTACGAGCATGTCTAGACCACCAGCACCGAGGACAGCCGGGGGCCTCTCCCCCTCTGCCAGCACAAACTCTGCAGTGGTGGATAGGTGGGTCTCCCCCCCCCCCCCACCCCTTCCCATCCCCACCCACTCTCACTTCTCTTCTGTATACCTCCAACACACACACGTATGTACTGCTACATGCCTCTATTCCCTCTCTTCCCTGATGTGACAGTGAAGCGCTGCAGAGGCTTGACGCTGCCTCTGCTGTGGCCATGGATGTCACCAGTACCATCCAGGCACTGAGAATGGAACTGGAGGACAAGAAGAAGACCATTGAAATGCTGCAGAGAGCACTGGTATGTACTTGTACACGCATGCACACACACACACACACACACACACACACACACACACACACACACACACACATTAATCTGCAAATACAGTACGTATTTAGAGTATATCTACAGTTGAGTCACAGTTACTGTGACTTCCCACCAGATAATACCATTGTTCAGTGTATGCTGTTGAGTGTATTGTCCAACCTGCTGCAACCACATATATACCTGCTCAACCATTTGCATATACGTACGTATCTGTGTGTGTACGTATGTATGTCTGTGTGTTCCTATGTGTGTATGTGTATTCCAGTCACAGCAGAGACAGCGTACAGTGTACCATGCTCAGGAGCAGGAGAAGGAAGGAGACAGGAGGTTGGCCATCCAGAAGCAAGAGTATGAGGCCACCATTAAGAGGCACTTGGGCTTCATTGATCAGGTAATACACACACACACACACACACACACACACACACACACACACACACACACACACACACACACACACACATGCACAATGTGACCTTCCTCCCTCTTACTCCCTTACTGGACACAGTTGATTGATGACAAGAAGTCATTGAGTGACAAGTGTGAGAAGCTACTGTCCCAGATGAAGGAGATGGAGGAGAAGTATTCCATGAAACTCAAGACCCTCACTGAGCGGTGAGTGGGCCTGGTCACTGAGAGGGCTACCCAAGTGTATATTTCTGTGAAACAACATTACAATATAGTAAGCTGTTTAGTGACTGTCAACAGTGGTTCTTCTGAGGTGTGTTGTATGGAAATAGTGATGTACTCAGAATGGTGGTGGCTGGTTCTCCTTTCTCCATTCACTAGGCATAGCATTGAGACAGAAAGGCAGAGAGAGAACCTCCTGAATGCAGAGCGTACCAGGAGAGAGAAGTGGATGCAGGAACAGTCCAAGAAGATCAAGGTGATGGAGAGCTGCTGAGCATGTCACACACACCACTGCTGTACGTACTAGATGCCTTGCCTCAAACTCTCCATTGCACCTCCTACAATATTGTGCAGTACATTTGTGCAGTACTGAAGTTCTTGCAACACACTTAGTCTTCCATCATCCCTTGCAGGAAGTGACAGTGAAGGGTTTGGAGCCTGAGATACAGCGGATCATTGCTAAACACAAGGCAGAGCTGTCCAAGATGAAGGCGCTGCATGAGGCTGAGTTGCTTCAGGCAGATGAACGGGCTAGTCACAAGTTTGTGCAACAGATGCAGGAACTGCGAGAAGAGCTCCAAGCTGAAAGGGAGCAGGCCTGCATGAGGGAAAGGGACATGGCAAGGAAGCAGTAAGGGGGTGGAAGCAGTAAGGGGGTGGAAGCAGTAAGGGGGTGGAAGCAGTAAGGGGGTGGAAGCAGTAAGGGGGTGGCTGGTAGAAGCTGTAGTTTACTGTAGCAGTTGGCGGAGCTGTAGTGAATATGTGAACAGCAGTCCTCTGTGTGTTGTGTACTGTGAGGAGGTGTGTTCTACTGTATATAATGTATGTTTACGTATGTGTGTACTTATTGTGTATTGTGAGGAGGTGTGTTATACTGTATGTATATGTATGTACGTATGTATGTGTGTGTGTACTGTATGTGTGTTGGGGTGAGGCAGCCCAAACACTCCACCACCACCACCACCAACATATAGACTCTGCATCTCTTACTGTACAGAGCATCACCAACTTGCTGTCTTTCTGCCCTGACAGAGAATCTGTAACACTTTACCTACAGTCGTAAGCAGCTACTTGTGTCTGTTGTGTGTAGGTATGAGAAGGCAGCAGCGCAGGAGGAAACAGCCTACCAGCAACAACGTCGAAGGCTGTATGCTGAAGTGGAGGAGGAGAAGGAGAGGCTGTCAGCACTGGCCCAGCAGCAGAGGGCCGAGCTGGACCAGCGAGCCAAGGAGCTTGCAGTGAGCAGCCGGGCAACAACTTGTTAACCTGTGCAGGCATCATGACATCAATCAGTATACACTACAATGCATTGTAGGATTATCTGAACATGTCACTCTGTCCCCACGACCTATTTTGTGTGCACTGTGTGAATGTGATGTTTGTTGCTGGCTGATGGGGGAGGGGGGGGGGGGGGGGATTCTGCATGTCCCTATGTGTGTTCTTTGGTGTTTACTTCTGATGTGTGCAGGAGTCTCAGTCGAAGGCTGTCAGTGAATGTAAGTCAGAGTATGAGAGGATCCTATCTGAGCAGGACCGTAGGCACAAGGTGTGTGTGTGTGTGTGTGTGTGTGTGTGTGTGTGTGTGTGTGTGTGCTGCATGTGTGTAGATGAATGTGCAAGTGTGTGTACGCTGGGTGATATGATTATGAGTTTCTGACATGCGCAGGAGCCCCTTAGCTCTTAGTGTGTGTTCCTAATGACACAGATTGTTGTGTTTACATCCAGTGGTGACTGGTGAGATGTACACTGTACAGTACATCATGTGACTGCATACTGTGTTAATGCAGGCTGAAGTGAGGGACCTCCAGGAGAGGCTGGCGATAGAGAAGGAGGCTTGGGAGGGAAACTACATGAAGAAGCAGGTCTGCATGTTCCTTTGTCAGACATGTGTGTGTGTGTGTGTGTGTGTGTGTGTGTGTGTGTGTGTGTGTGTGTGTGTGTGTGTGCGCATGTGTGTGTGTTGTGTGTGTGTGGTGTACATACGTATGTATGCCCAACATGCATTACTGCTCCCCAGGAGGCCACCTTGCTTGCTAAAGAGAGGGATCTGCGGGAAAAGTTGCGAGTGGAAAGAGACAAGGTGAGTCTGAACGGGCTTGGATCTAATGTACAAGCATTCTTGTAGCCACAGCTTCATGTAAAGGACTCCAATTGATGATTGAGAGGACTATGCTTGTCATTTTGTGAAGTCTCCACCATGACACTCAACTTGTGTGTAGGAGATTGAACTGGTCATTTCTCGACTGGAGGAGGAGACATCAGCCGCCAAGGAGGAATGCGAGCGTGCAGCAGAAAACAGGATAAAGTAAATTAATCTCCTTCCTCCCTCTTGTGCTAATGTATTCAACTGTGTTCACTATTGTTTACAATCATTTGCCACAACAAACGAGCCAATTTCACTTGATAGAGTTGTTTTGTTGGGCAAACTTTCTGTCTGTACCAGCTTGAACACCTTTGTGATGATTTGCGATAGGCCCAAGTGTCCTGATTAGAAAGGTGTCCTATTTTAGAGGTAGTTTTGTACACATCTCTATGTACATACGTATTAAGCTGGGATAGTAGGCCCTCCCTCATTATTCATATATATGTAGGTATCCTGAGTTCAGGGTGTCTTTTATAGGGAGGCTCCACTGTAAGTCATGGTTATGGGTATTGTTACCTGTGTGCACATGTCCTTTCAATAGGAGAGTGCGTGACAAGTATGAGGCTGAGCTGAAGGAGGTGGAGCACTCAGAGAAGAACACCTTGGAAAAGTACAACTCTATGAAGGTGGGTGGGCAGCAGACCTGTTCTCTAATCTGTGCAGTCACCACTCACTCGCTGCACCTACCAGCACCTATGCTACTCATGCACCCATTCACTGTCTATTGGCACAACTACAGTACAGTGAAGTGTATACTGTTTGTGTACACCTCTTAACTGTACTGAAGGAGAAGCTAATGAGCCTGGAGAGTGAAATGGTAGATGTTAGAGTGGTGCTGAGGAAGAAGGAGAGTGACGTGGAGCAGATCAGTGAAGTGGCATCCAAACTGACCAAGGAGCGGGACAGTGTCACCCAGGTTGTACGACAGGAGTTTGCAGATAGGTGTGTGTGCATGTGTGTGCATGCATGCATGCACGTAACGTATGTTGTATGTGAAGTACAGGCTATGCTTTAAGGTGTGCAGTGTGGATCAGTGGGGGCCTACGTATTCGTGTGTAGTTTTGAGGACTCCATAGAGCCCATACACATGCAGTAGGCATTAACATGGCACACCTCACTTGTGGAGAGAGGGTGGGAATAGATATAACTGCGTAACTGATGGAATGATGGTGAGGAATAGATATGTAACTGCTGTAGGTTGGTGGCTACTGATGAAGAGAACAAGAGGCTGAAGATTGAGATGAGTGAGACTAAAGCACGGCACAAGATAGAGTTACAGCAGGTGCAGAAGAAGATGGAGCAAGAAATGGAAGAGGTTCACCAGAGGTGTGTGTGTGTGTGTACGTATGTGTGCGTGTACATGTGTGCGTGTTTGTGCGCGCGCGCGCGCACATGTGTGTGTGCGTGTGCGTGTGTGTGCGTGTGTGTATGTGTCACTGTGTCGGTGCATGTGTGTGAATGTTTGGGAATATGCATGCATACAATGATTGGTTGTTAGAATGGTAAGATGCATAAGAATGGCTGTATGTACCACTATGTATTCATGTGTAGAGTGAAGCAAGCAATTTCCAAGAAGGAGGAAGCGCTGGGAGTCCTTCGAGCACAACACGAGGTAAGACTGGAACTGCACTACAGCGATTGTACAAAATTGTGTGCTGGAATGTCAATCAGCTCACGACTCACCTCTGAAGTTTGGCCTCATGCTAGCACTTAATAGCAATAAAACGTGAATGGTTTAGATCACTGTGACGTCAAGTTTCACAGGTTGTGAGTTGATTGATATTCACAATAATCATTTTTGCAAAACACTCCAGTGTGCAGCTCAGCATATGGCCTGACACCTATGGTAGCGTATGCATGCTGTATGCGGAAAGGCTGTTACTCTACTTGTTCTTGCTCTCCTGTAGGCGGCACTGAAGCGCGCAGAGCACCTGGAGATGCTGCTGGATGGGCAGAGGAGAGAGCTACTCAAGAAGTGACACGCTGCTCTCATTTTGCGTTATTGATGCGTCACTTACCGTTTACGAGTTTTATTTGTGTGTTGGCAATGGCTGGGACTGCAGAAGTTTTGATGTCCGCGGAGCACTTGACCTACCACACACCGCTGGTGAGCAGGTACGCCAGCAAGGACATGTGCTACAATTTCTCCGACCAGAAAAAGTTCTCTACGTGGCGCAAGCTGTGGCTGTACCTCGCAACAGTGGAGAAGGTACGTACGACCCCCTCCGTGCGCAGCAACGCTGTTACAGTGTATGCTGCGTTTCATGGTCAGAACGCGACGATGCATGCACATGTGGAGCTGCCCTTGCGCGGGTGACATTTTCCAACCTGTACGAACGATGCACGCACATAGTTCAATGAGGTACCTACTAGGTTACTAGGTACCAGTTGATGTCATCCGTTTGCTGCCCTACCTAGGCCTCCAGTGTGTGCGTACATGTTGGTGCACTGCATGAGGCCTGGAGCATTAAGTGTCCCGCACACCAGCTACAGTTTGTCCCAAGCATCAATATATAAGGGCCAGTTAATTACGTGAAGTCAGAGATCTGCTTGAGTGCACACTTAGAGGGAAACAAGGGGACATTTCAGATCTTGCAGCTCACAGTTTCTTTAAATCTTTGATTGAATGATTTCTACATGCTGCATACTTAGATGCTTGGTGAGGCGAGGGATTGCTGTGTTTAGTAGCATCTGTCAACTAGCCGCTAAGCAGATTTATATTGCTTGATCTCCTCATGTCAATGTGATACTCAGGAGCTCGGACTAGCCATCACATCGGAGCAGCTGTCAGAGATGGAGGCCAACTTGGAGAACATTGATTTTGCTAAAGTGGCAAAAGAGGAGAAGAAGTGCCGTCATGATGCCGTGGCGCACCTCCATGTGTTTGCAGAGTGCTGTCCAAAGGCTGCCCCAATCATTCACCATGGTGCAACATCATGCTATGTGAAGGACAATACGGTGCGGAGACTGTGGTACCATGTAACTAGTGGACGCCTGGCTGCAAAGTGTACTCAATCCACTACTAGGTTGACATACAGTGTTTGCTGGATTATGTGAAACTTAACAGTTTTCAGATTTGTATTCACATCAACGTTCCCAGAACAAGCTTGCACATATCTACGTATGCATTACAATGTGCTTGATTATGGCCACCTGTGGTATATGTCTGTACAGGAGTTGATTGTGATGCGGGATGGCCTCAGCATACTCATTCCAAAGGTAAACACACTCGTGTGTACTTGTCTCATTGCTATACAAGCACATCTTGGTATGTACGTATCTTCTCAAAGTGTAACTTATGGCTTAGCTAATTCATAGCGGCTTGCTGTCTTAATAGTCAGTGGTTTGCTGTCATGTGGAAGTACATGGTTCCCTGCTGTCCACGGCATTACCTTAGCTGTGCACTTTGGTATATGGAATTTAACATCCTTTAACATCCTTGCATGCTTCTGCTGCTCTTCTGTTTGCAACTCTTTGTTTGCTACTTGGTCAGTGAGATCTGTATCGTTGTGTGCAGTTGGCTCGGTGCATTAGCCATTTGGGAGCGTTTGCTGCCAAGTACAAAGACCTGCCAACGCTGGGCTACACACACTTTCAGTAAGTTGCACATTCCCTGGAGGTCATCTCTTGAGTCACCCGTGTTGTTATCTGGGGAAGAGGAGTGAAGTAGAATGAATGAGGTTTGTCGTTTCTGCGTAAGAAGCAGACTATGTTGAATGATTGGGGATGATCAGGAAGTTTGTGTGGCACACTTTGTGGAAGCATTGTCTTGCCTGCAGTAGATATGTAGCCTGTAGTGCAAGGCCCTGCCGGTATCACTGATTGTGATGGTCTCTTGCTCTTGTGTTTCTGTCTTTGTTGCTTGTGCTTTATTTTGATTTTGTGTGTGAAGACCAGCTCAACTAACGACAGTTGGAAAGCGTGCCTCCCTATGGCTCTGCGACCTGGTGATGGACCTGAAGAGTCTGGAGAGAGTGCGTAATGAAATGAAGTTCAGGGGTGTCAAAGGGACCACCGGGACGCAAGCAAGTTTCTTGGAAATCTTTGAAGGGGACCACGATAAGGTGCGTTACATGCAGGGGAGGGAAGAAGAGGCAGCAAGTAGTGACATGCAGTGTGCTGCTGTGTGCAATGTACGTATGTAGGTGGAGAGACTGGACCAAAGGGTGACAGAATTGGCTGGTTTCAAGAGGTGGGTGTACTACACTAGCCTTCTAGACTAAGAAGATAAAGACTAGTTGCTGACACTGAGAGTGACTGACTGTCTTCATTTTGCCCACTGTAGCACGTTTATTGTGACTGGACAGATCTATACCCGTAAGGTGGACGTGGAGGTCGTAACAGCACTGGCTGGTCTTGGGGCCACAGTGCACAAGGTGAAGTGCCTGCATGCACTCAGTCTGCTCTTGGGGTATGTGTGTACATGCAAGCCATCATTGGGAACTGAAAGAGAGTGAAACTGGATTGGATGAAATTGAAAGTGTGGGTTGTAAGTTATCATTGGAAAAATTTTATCTCTCCTTGTTTGCATCTGAGCTTTGATGAAATCAGCAATGGAGAAAGTTGTCTTTGAAACATTTCTGTTTTGAAATGCACCAAGCCTTTTGAAATATTGTGGTCGAAATAGGAATTGTTGCAAATGGTTAACTTGTATGTGTGTCAAATCACCTTTCACTGTTAACACTGTCACTGTCACTGTCACTGTACGTAGATCTGCACTGATATCCGCTTGCTTGCAAGTCACAAGGAGATTGAAGAACCGTTTGAAGAGGACCAAGTTGGTAGGTGCCTGCCATATGGGCATCGTATGTATTAGGTTGGGAGTGGGGTGGGGTATGAGTGACTCTGAACTGTCTGAAGAGGGTGCTGCATGATCACTTGCCAGTGACCAGTGACAGGTGTAACAGATAGGTGGCCTGCAACTGTGATGGGATTGAGTCTTTGAACAGAACTCTGACCAGCACCATCAAGACAAAAGGGGGGAAACATATATTTGAATCATACGTAGCAATTGACTCTTAGAAAGTTTCACTTGTACTGTACTGTATTCAAGTGTGCCTGAGCTGGTCTGTAATTGACCAGTCTTACTTCCCCTCCCCCCACCTTCCCACAGGTTCCAGTGCAATGCCATACAAGAGGAACCCGATGCGGTGCGAGAGGTGCTGTGGTGTTGCCAGACACCTCATGAACCTGTCAGGCAATGTCCTACAGACACAGGCTGTACAGTGGTTGGAGCGTACGCTGGATGACAGTTCAAATAGGTGTGGAGAAGAGGGGGGAGAGAGGGAGGCATGTTTGTGTTCTACATGCATACACACATGTGCTATGTTATACTAGCAAGTTTTTTCAGTTGAAACTAGACCCATTCTGCTTAGTGTAACCTCTCTGATCCAGTTTGGAATCTATGCAGTGTCACGGCTTTGTACCCAGTGGGAATAGAAGTAGGGAGTCACTGGGAATGAAAACCTAGCAGTGTCACACCTTTGGAGGTGTGTTTATAACAGTTTCACATTTCCTGTCCCAAACACACATTCCAATTGGTCACATGACTACCATATTTGACAAGCCGTGTCTCACATGATTCTACAATGGCTTATTCAATGTTGTTGACGATTAGTTAGTTACTGGAGGAGATCACAGCAGAGATTCATTAGTAATCACAAGATGTTTTAATCTGTGGATTTATCCAAAACACCAGCACAGTATGCCAGTTTATTATAGGGGAAGAGCGAGTGAGGACTGTGATAGGTGAGTTAATTTTATTAGAGCTTTGTAATGATGAAAGGGATTGGATGTATATGTACTATACATCATGACAGGTGTTGATGGATGTGGAAACAATTTGTGTGTGTGCATGAAGGGGTGGTGGGGGATTTCACAGTGACTAATGTTAGTAGTGTAATTGTGGTGGGTTAGTTAGAGGTGAGCAGAGGAGCACGGCCCATTGTGGGCATAAGAGTGTGTCTCCCATGTGAACACAAAATGAGAGAATGCAAAAAGCGATTTCGCAGCATACATTAGTTTTACAATTTCTATAGTCCCTATTGCACAATACACATTGTACATGATGCAAGAAGAACAACAACTCCCACACATGTGCCGTGTGATATCAAAAAATCTCGTCTTTCTCCCAAGAAATGACTGAGAGATTTAACTGTTAGTGTAGAGAGGAAATCTCTATATAATTATAGTCTAATGTGGAGAAGACTCAAATGAAGTGATAAATGGGCATATCACCTGGTATTTATATTGTGCATCCTTGCAAAGTGCATTGCACAATAAGGACATAAAATTACAAACTACTGTATGCATGAGCAGGAAACAGGAGGAAATGCTTTGTTTGTATTGTGAATAGTGGGAAAGGTGTAAGTTCAAGGGACAGCATTAACTAGTTTGGTGCCCTCAAACTCTCAGAATAACTTGATTATGGTAGTTAGTGGCGCTAATGTGACGTGATTGCATCAGTCAATAGGTGTCAACGGATTGTGTGGTAAAACTGCTTCATCTTGGCTTTACTTGCAGGAGAATCAGCCATGCCGAGTCCTTCCTTAGTGCAGACATTCTCCTCATGACACTGCAGAATATCTGTGATGGATTGGTGGTGTACCCTAAGGTGATTGAGAAGAGGATCATGATGGAGCTCCCCTTCATGGCCAGTGAGGCTATCATTGTTGAGATGGTGAAGCATGGGGCTAACAGACAAGTGAGTGCTGCAGCATGTTGGAAGGAAGCAATGCATGCACTTAACCTTTTAATGCCCGTGGGTTTTTCATCACCGTCTTCACCAGATACTAGACTTGCACAAGACAAAATTCCATCCTTGCTGTCATTGACTATTGTTTCTGCCGTCTTCAGTGAGGAACTAGTGACAGTGTACTCACGACCACTGGCAGTGGAGAAGCCAGTGCCATTCTAAACACTGCCACAAGAGGGTGTGCCAGGCAGCACAATTGTGCTACGGTTATTCCCATGTGTTCCCATTGCATTCACTCTTCCTGTACCCCTTTGAACAGTAGCTGGGACACTGCAGCTTTATTGGGCTAAGGTTACATTAGCAGCAAGACAAGGCGCCTTGAACCCTCTCGAAGTTGACTTCTTAAAAACTCTTCCTCCACCAGTAACAGACACACCACCACCATCTGAAGGGGCATCCCTTATTGCTGGGAGCCCGTGACTGAGCAGAGTGCTTAGTGCATGTTCCTTGGCGTTTGGAGTGCTAGACAAATTTGGCCTTTTTGGGCACTGGCAAGGTGCTTACTGGTAAGGGGTTGACAGTTTCAACACTGCATAATGGTGCTGTAGCACACAAGGCACTACTTTGCTCCTGCTTGCCTATTGTACCTTGGCCACCATCTTCGCTGAAATCCTCAAAAGTGGCTAGGTTGATTTCGTCTAGGTCAACCTCATTGTCTTCACCAGATACTAGACTTGCACAAGGCGAAATTCCATCCTTGGTGTCATTGACTATTGTTTCTGCCGTCTTCAGTGAGGAACTAGTGACAGTGTACTCACGACCACTGGCAGTGGAGAAGCCAGTGCCATTCTGAACACTGCCACAAGAAGGCTTGCCAGGCAGCACAATCACGAGGCACAAGGGTTTGGAACGATTTGGTCGTCTTCAACATATGCAAACAGGCTTACAAACATACGTACGTACATGATTGTGTCTTACCCAGGAAACATTGTCCAGCGCTTCCTTCAGTGACCATAAGTTGAGATATAGACACAATTTGCTAGTACGCCATTTTTATCTTTGTATGTGTATGTGACACCATGGTCACTCGAACTTTCTGTGCTAATTTTGGTCTACTTTGAAGCTTTCTATATGATTCATACATAAGTATAATTCTGCACATGCATTGAGATAGCTCTGCCCTATCGACTTATGTAATGCTTTTGTCAATTGTGCAATCTTGATGACACTGCAGGACTTAACGGTATTCATGGTTTGAGCCACATCTGTGGTTATCCAGTTGTGTACAGTTTGACCATCATTTCTAATGAATCATCAGTAATGATTCGCTGGAAGCTCATAGCTGCGTTGGTTGAATGGACATCAAATCTAAAGAGCAGTATTGCAGCTTACAACAAGGGGGGGGGGGGGGGGGGGGCAGCTGGATGTTTTGACCCAGAGATCTTTGCGAACTGCTTACACTTGACAAAGACCTCTGGGTTGAAATGTCCTGTTCCCACCTCCCCTTGTTGTAAGCTGCAAACACAGCTATAATGCACATGAGGCTGGTTTTCCAATACTGCATGGTTTGAGACAATTATGAGACTGTTATAAGGTAAATGTATTGCATGTCTATAATGTTTGTTGGGAATGTACTGTAGCTCGTCACTTAAATCTGTAAGCAGATCAAAGGCTTACATATTCTACAGTGGCCTACCTATACATGTATGTTTTTGTGTTGAGTCTAACGAAAGTCACGACTCGGAAGAAATGTTGGAAAGGAAGGGAAAATCGGCACCAGCTGGCAGCCGAACCCAGGAAAACTTAAGCCCTAACGCGGGGTTTCAGCAGCCCAAGCCAACCAACCAGGCCGGAACAATTTGCCAGTTTTTCCTTTCTTTCCAACTATTTTTCCAAGTCGTGACTTTCATTAGACTCAACACGGTTACAACCGACTCGTTCATCTTACGCAATTGTGCTAAGCGCAGCACCTCACAGCACCACTGGTGTAGTGAGGTGTATTTCAGCCATGCATGTAAACCTGCATGCCCTTTTATGGCATTCTCTCTGCATGCATGGATGTCAATTGATGTGGTGCACTGGACAGTCATTATATAATACATATCATTCACAGGGAGTGCAATATGTTTAGTTAGTGATCTACACATACATGAATAAATAATAGGCACGCATGAGTGATTGTTTGCTGGTATAATGTACCATGCACGCATTGTGTGGATGGTAGATTGGATGCAATTGGATATCTTATTTGATGTGGGGAAGCCTTTTTCGTGCTGTAGCCAGAAGGCCAAGCACCCATGTACCCATGTGTGTACATGTAATTCAGTAAATCACTCTATATGTGAATGGGATCCGTGGTATGTGTGCAATGCTCAATGGTGCATGCATGCATTGTGACAGCAAACCAGCCGCGTATGTACGCTATCTGTAGCAGGGTAACTTGACCCTGCAGCCGTGCATAGCTCCATGCTTCTACACTGCACCTATGTTAGTCTAGTGAAGAGAGTTCCTTTTGTGTTTTCGTACATACAGGAGTGCCATGAGCAGATCCGTCTGCTCTCTCAGGAGGTGGGGGTTGTTGTGAAGGAGGAAGGAGGAGAGAATGACATGATACAGAGGATCAAGGCCTCTTCGTTCTTTGCTCCAATCCATGACAAGATTGAGGGCTTGCTTGACCCAAAGCTGTTCATCGGAAGGGCCCCGCATCAGGTTAGTACGAAGGGGGAGGTGCATTTAATTAACAGACTTGACTATAACCAGGCTATGATAAGGGTCTTATCTACATATGTTACATGTTTGCGTGTGGGATGCCACAATTTGTCATTTATTGCTGTATACATTGTATAGATTTAAAGGTAATGTTAACAATGTAGCTATAGGCTAACATCATGGAGCAAATCAAGACAGCAACAGCTAGGCAAGGGGTAGCCTGTGTACTTGAAACATGAATTGTATTCTTAGAGTGAGTTTCCGTTGTCATGCATTCATGCAACCTACCCTTTCACCCTTTATCTCTGTGTCCACAGGTTGTTCGCTTTCTGAAGGAGGAAGTGGAGCCCGCTTTGGAGGCGTACAGAGATCACCTGCAAGGAACGCTCGAACTCCAACTGTGACCAGTTAGATTATTGCGCCCAAAGGGCTCCTTTTATGGCGTGTACTTATATACGTATACTTGGCACGAATTATCAATGAATATCATTACTGCCCATAACGCAAGGAGAAGCACAGGTCACAATTCGAAACGGTCAATCGACTTCACCAGTGATATATGCGGAAGACCGTTCTCAGCCTTCCCCTAATTGCCCTTTAAAGGATGCAAAACTTTGAAGTTCAGCCGAGTGAGGTGAGTCAAGTTTCCAGCTGTGTTCACAGACATAACGCACTTAACGCCCCTTTTCGTTGTCCACCGCCTTCCACTGACAGCTGCCCCAACAGTACGAAGTGGACGACCCAATGTCGTACAGCTGCTCGCGGTACGCCAATCGCAGCTACAGGTTTCACCCCTACCCTGGCCCGCCTACTTCTAAACAAGCTCCCGCGATCCTTCCCTACCACAAGGCGGGGCCGCCTAATGCAGTGGTTCTTCCCGCGGTTGAGATGAATGGCAGACTGACGGTAAGGCGTCTGTGGTGTTGGGTTCTGAGAGGTGGGAATTCGAAGGAGGGGAGGGGAGGGAAGGGGAGGAGAGGGGAGGGGATCGGTCTATACCACCATGCCTCCTGTTTCTCAACACCGCCTTGGTCATATTACCGTGAGGTCTTCATCAGCATCTCAGTGCTCTTCATCACTAATGCTGAGACTGTCATTTTCTGTCTCTCTCTATCTCCCTCTCTGTGTCTGTGTGTGTGTGTGTGTGTGTGTGTGCGTGTGCACGTGTGTGTGTGTGTGTGTGTGCGTATGCACATGTGTGTGTGCGCGCACGCATGTGTACATGTGCATGCGCGAGTTGGGTGATCACCACTCGCCCTATCATTTGCATGTGGTATACCCACTATCAGTGTACCAGCCGTCTAATCTCAGGACATTCAAGTCTCCCTCTGCACCGGGGGGTGACCCATCATACTTTGAATTCTGAGCAGTACCAGTCAGAGAGACAGCTTCGTTGTGAGGTGTGACAGTGCCTCTTCTCTCAACACCACGCCTTGTACATGTAACACATTCCATGCAGCTGTGTACCTAGCATATATGTACATGTGCCCCTCCCCCTACATAACCCGGTGTTCCTGTGGGCACAGTGATGTCTGGTGTGGCTGATGCTGTTCAACTGTAAGGAGCTGGTGGTTGTGTGACGCATGTAGGAGTAACGTCTGTGCAGATCATGTTTCGTGTTAGACTCAGAGATTAATTTTAACAGTTTATCAATATTATTAAGTCTGGAAAGCCATGATTGCTACTGGGAAGTGTAGAAAAATGTCTTTGATGATTTATATGTTGAATTGCATTCCTCTTGGTTGAGTGTACTGAGTGTTTGGAGGGCTTCTTGCACCTTCTGCATTAGCTCAACCTTTACCAAAGAAGACTACCTCTAGACGATCCGTTGCTAAACAATCCTTTCCTGACAGTTACTATTTTAGTTAACATATGTGGCAGTCGAGGTTACATTAAACCGATTTTTCGAAATTGAGATTTTGGCATTTGGCATGTACTTGTTTTCTGTTATGGCTACCTCCTGCTAAGGAGATAAAGCTGTGAAGAATGATGATGATGATGATGATGATGATGAGATTTTGGCATAGATGGGTAAAACAACTCTTGTTCTATCACTGTACCAAGTTCTGAAAATAGAGACGTTGATATGGAAGAGATACAAAGCATAGAAGTTGACAAGGTACACAAATCTGTACTCCTACGTGGCTATTATGAATATTAATGAAGCTAACAAAATGGTGACCCAGCAGTCTTGTGGACCTCAATGGCAGCAATTTTAAGCCCTTTTGAGTGGGATAGTGGAGAATTGATCCCGATGAAACTGCCAATAACAGGGGGGTGTACCTGTGCCTTTAAAATGAGTGCTAGCATCATGCGGGAGAGTGCCTTCACCCTGAGAAGGAGTATTCACGTCATTTTGTGGGAGTACCTTGAGAAGGAGTGCTCACGCTTCAAGTGTGAGTACTTGAACCTTCAGCAGGAGTGCCACGCCTCGGGGAAGAGTTCGGGTACTTTCAAGAGGAGCACGCTTGCCTGTTGAGGGAGAGTGCATGCACCTGCATGTCTTCATACATCTTCCCAATGCAATTTCTCTGTGTTGCTGCTTCTTTCAGGCACCAAACAAAGACCAGTACAAAACCCATTGTAAGAGTTACAATAGTACAGTAGGTGATCCATGACGCAACGAACACATGACGTCAAAAACGTTTGATGCCAATACCACAGAAGCAACTTCCGGTATAATGTTTGCTTTCTAATCTTGACTGCCACATTATACTAAATTTTAGTAGTTTGAAGACTGCTTGAGGACAGTCGAGGAAGAAGTAGACACAAGCACATGGCAAAGGAATGTGTGTGACTGGACAGATGTGTTTCTGCACTTAGTGTATCCAACCTAGCTCTCACCATTTGTACAATGACAACGTGGTATTGAGTACATGTGACCAATACATTGGCATGTGCAAACTTTAGAATAATCGTGGATACCCAACTGGGTCGAGTAGCTATGGAATAATATATTTTAGCATTTTTTTTTGCGATGTGCCCAAAATCTGATGTCTATTAAACTAGTAATCTTAATTTAGATATCTAGTTTCTACGTGCATAGTCGAGTGCACCTTACATACGCAGTGCTGTCTTTGTTGTGCCCCGTGTCAGGTAGTGCCCGGTAAGCTCTTTTCATCTCTCTGAGTGTTTGAATGCTCTGTCAACACGGCCACACTTCCTGTTTCAACTGGTCACTTCTAGGAAGTTGAATTTCCTAAGTCTCTGGTGTTGTTTGTCACCATTAAGAGGTGCTTGCCATATTTGGGCGTGAATTATGTAAGTGTGGAATGCAACTGTGCATATGAACCCCATTGCCATGGCAACACTTAATGTGTTTGTTGTTGGGAGCAACTTCGTGAAATCCTTCAAGCATTTCTCAACTGTGTGAATTGTACCCAGGATGTGGACTTACAGTATGTCTAGTTGTACAGTGCAGAATCAAATGATCCAAATTGACTGCCCCACAGCTTGGGGAATGATAGAGGGCTGCCCAGCTTTGTGAATGATTAGAACGCGTAAACCCACTGTGGTTTTAACTGGCCTTGGTGTTGCAGCTGTTCTTGTGTCTGCCCCTAAACCAACTTGTTCTGTTCCCTCTATCAGCGTCAGTGTGTGGTGCTCTTGACTGTACCTACATTTTGGCCAATATCACACTGCTACCAAGTCCATGCAGCTTAGTTAACAAGCTAGTTGTTGCCCTCTCCTCCAGTCAGAGCCCCTCAATTGGCCTTACATAAACCACGCTGATCATGGCCAAGAGATATTATAATGATGTCATCTTACAACAGAATGTATTCCAAAAACAAAGACTGATGCTACCTCTGGTCAGTCTCCCTTCCTCCTCTGTGCACTCCCTATGAGTGAGTCACTTGAGAGTTTTTTCCAAGGTGAAAGAGCACTTGATGTTATGCTGTCCCTGGTACACTAATACAGTAATTGAGGGCAGAGTATGTAATTATGTCTTGTTGCCATGGTAATAAACAAATAACTGTAATGATGGTGAACAATGTGAAGCTAGGCAGTGTTCCATTGCTAATGACTTTTGCTAGCCAGTTTGGACAGATTAATGATATTCATCCACATATGAGTATTCCAGAGATGTTACAAAAGTTGCATGAACCATGCCATGAAGCTCTCCCTCCAAGTTCAGCCGTCCCTTGTTAGTAAACTGAAGAGCACAATCCTACATATAGTGGAGCTAAGTGTTAACCGTATTCTTCAGTATTCTTGAGGCGTTCTGTATTCTTCGTACCATTCCATATTCTTCGTACCGTTCCGTATTCATAGAAGCATTTAACATTTTGCGATGCCAAAAAGATGAGCTTCCTTATACAGCACTTTGGCCTACCTCCGTTTGACTCAGCCATGATGTGAAAACAGCCAAGTGTGGCTCTCGTGGAGGAAATCGGGGAAGAGCTGTTGCGGCAGCCATGTTTTCCGGATGACGCCATCTTTGCCAAAGATTGCCAAGGCAGCATGAGGTGGCAGTGCAACAGAAGGCAATTGTCTAGGAGAAGCTTAGCGCGCGGACGCCAGCAACCGGCGTATAGAAGCCAACCACGCCCAAGAGACAGGGACCACGCTGCCCACAGGCAAATCCAGTGAAGTGTCCGTGCTTCCTGATGACTTTGCGCTCTACACCACTATGGGCCGATCTCCAGGTGCGACTACACTGGATTAGCCCGTCTCTACAGAGGATCCTCTAGACCACTGTCAGCAGCAATTGTACCAGGAGCAGGACTGCTTGCAGTTAGCTCCTTGCTGTTTTTCTTGCCACTCCTCAGCAACTTTACATTCTTGCTCATCATGTATTGTTTAGGTCGTCGCTGAGATATGGCACGTGCACCACTGGACCACAGACTGCAGCCGTTGCCACAGTTGCTGCAGCGAAAGTCAAGGCCAGACTTTCGCTGCAGCCATTGGCTACACAGGCCTCTGATTTCTCATGGCATACTGTATGTTGTGTTCAGTCGCGTACGTGCTCCACAACATCTTAAAGTTCTACTTAGACAACAGTCCAGTGACCATGGCAAACATTACACTGACAATGTTGTTTAGTCTGAAATTTTATAACAACAATTACAGTGTATCTGTTTTTCTCCTTTTCTTGACTTCCACTATCACGTATGTTCATTTGCCCCATTTGAATACTCCAATCATTGTCAGTCTGTATGATGCACTTTTGACATGCTAAAGGTATCAGATGGGCCGTAGACAATGTCCTGGGACCTACACAACCATTGTCAACGTGCTGATGTCATGTGACAATGGGGACCCAGATCACCATTTCAATGTGACAATGGGGACTGAGTAGCCATCATTGAGGTGCCGGCGCCTGGTAGCCTTCATCCGACACACCACAGCAGGGAAGCCTGTTGAAGGCGGGCTTTCCTACTAGCATTCCTAATCTGCCCAGCAATGATGAGGTGATTGAAAGGGTAATCATTGGGTATTACGCCTGACCTATCAACTACACCAGTATTGGTGTCTCAGTTGGCAGGGGGGCATGAAGCCCTATTGAGTTCACTGGTGGCCAAGTCTCAATAGGGCTTCGTGCCTCCCCCCCCCCCCCCCCCAACTGAGACACCAATACTGGCGTAGTTGGTAGGTCAGGCGTAATACCCAGTGATTACCCTTTCAATATATTGCCTTGCAGTGGCTAACTGCAAAAGCAATCTGCCCAACAATGACGAGGTAGTGCATTGCCTATCAATCAATCCAACTGTTGTGCCTCTTCATTCAAAATACTTGATAGAATGGATAGCAAACACAATTGCACTTCCATTCATTCTGTAAATGTTTCCGTTCACATTACAACTGTTATCGCTAAGGTGATAGTATGTATTGCATATCTTTCAAAATGGCGTTGAAGGTCTGTCCACTTTGGTGTTTTCGTTGCTTTCATTCTGGTGTAGCATAGTCTTGCATAGCCCAGACCCTTTCCTTTCTGGTTATTTTACAATAACCGGATTATGCAACAGCGGAAATGGAGGAAAGGGTCTGGGCTACGTGAAACTAGATGTGGCCGTGTACTATAGGAGGCACACAACACAGAGACACGTTTGAATGGTGAAGGATGTGGTAGCTTGTGCATCTTCACAAACAGGTTCAACCTTACTGGGAACTTGGTCGAATTAGGTGTAACCACTTGGGTTCTTATATGTGAAGGTGTTAATCCAGGTTAGCCTGGGTTAATGGGTCCAGGTGAAGGGGCATTGGTGCAGTAGTCTGCATGACTGTTTGAAGTGGCGGCATAATTGTTGTGTGCAAGATCTGGGACGACAGTTGGTTCAGGACCACAGCTTGTGACTAATGTTAACTTGCAGTAGTGAACCACCTCACAGCACTAGTTTATTGAGAACGAGTGGGTGGGGGCGTGCTACAGTGATGTCAGAATGTAATTAATGCGGCAAATGCTCTATTTGACGGATTAGAAATCACATTGGAACACAGTCCACATGCATGCTCTCTATGTACGTACAACCACTACTGAGCAGGTGTACAGTTTATATGTACCAGCCTGTCCCCTATTCCTTGTGTCCTCTTTCTGTAGCACCAGATGGCCCAACATGTGGGGGATATCAGACACACTCACACGTTGGAGGGTGAACAGCAGGTCCATAGAACTGACTCCATTCAGCTGGCCACTCCAACCGAGTATGTTCGGCCCGTTACAGACCTTCGACACAGTCATCCTGACGAAGTGGTCAGACAGAGCCAGGAAGACGCAGTGGTGTATGACTGCTATCTGAGGAAGGAGCGGCGATCATCTGCCCCGCCAGAGAGGAATACACAGCAACATCAGGGGGTGACGTCTGAGAATGGGCGGCAGCGGAACAGACAGTCCCAGTTCATTGTGAGTTCTCCCTCGTGCAGGTAGGGCAGGTAGGGCAGGTAGGCAGGTAGGGCTCAACTCATTTCAGAGAATTCTTCACGGAAGTCACTAGTTGAATCACTAAGCATTTTGTCAGCTGACTGCTGCCTTCAGTCGGTTGCTGAAGCGTTTGTTAGATCAAGTGTTAGCCTGCGTTTACTGTGAAGAGCTCACAGTAAACAAACTTTCTGGACAAGCTTCTTCAAGTGGATCCTACTACATGCTTGCATGCATAATATTAATAGTACCCAATATAGTTACTAAGTTACTGTACAGAGCTCACGTACTACATATTTTGAAACTATAAGCCTCCTGGAGATGCCGTAGGACCAAACAGTGCTAATGTGTGTCCGTCATATCAGGCTCTGACTGACGCAGTCCTCCTCTCTCTCTGCGCATCCAGTCTGTCATAAAGATGCCCAGCAAAGGAGACCTCAACAAGAGCAAAGCCAACAAGGAGAAAACAGTACTGGAAGAGGTGAGTCTGTAGGACAGTAGGGTCTAATGTAGTCCGGCCCACCATCCTGTACTTGCCTGCAGCTGTGCATGGGCGAGGAGTAGGGGTAGCAGAGATTGTACACTGTACATCTTGCAATTAGCATGTGAAGCTTAATAGCATTGGAACTTGAAGAATGTGGTAAATCGTACAGATGGCTGTGATGTCGCAGACAATCACATACAGTATGTCGAAGGAATCAGAGTCTTGTCCTTTGGAAGGATGCTTGCCTCAGAGCAGCTCTGCAATGAAATAGTGCTATTTGGACTTTAGGTATTAATATCCTTGGTCATTATGCCGTGCCACTGAGGCAGTCCTAGGATTCCAGGCTCCACAGGCCACAGCGAGCATACAATCGATGTCATCTTCATACTTTCCTTGCAGTTGACATTTTTGTTACTGCTGTTGGCAACAAATTGAGCACGTCCACCTTGAAAATTGCCCGTGCATTTAGTAGCTGTAATCCAATTGGCAAGGTCAAGGTGTGGCATTTGTAAGTTTTTTTAGACCACAGTTTTCCTCCCCCACCGGCTGCCGACAGGAAGTAATAGAGGACAGGAGGCCGAACTGCTGCAAGCGATGTTGACATTGTCTGCTTGCAGGGGCAGTAGAACCTCGACAAAGTGGTCTCTTTCCAGTACTTCACTACTGTGATGTCGTCGTAGAGGTTCATTGCTACGTTGTTCAATATATGTAGGCAAAGAGATCTTGAGCTGTGACGTAGCGAAATCAATCAACAACTGATAGCAGAACATTTGGCCACGTACAGTATGTGACACGGAAAACTTAACTTTTTCTGTCCATGAAGGAATTTTGCATATAGCTGCTGGGCGAACCACGGGCGACCAAGCTAATTGCGGGTCTTCTGTGTGCGGCTGTCTATGAGGGTGACCACTACCACACATTTACAGTTTACAACAAACAATTCAGCGATACGATAAGACATTGAACATAGTCTCAGACCTGACCCTGTCCACTGACCAACAAAATATCCTTAGTTGTTGATTGCTCCCACTACGTCACTGCTCACTATTTACCTGTACTGCATTACTGCATTTGCTCAATTCCTTTACGAGTCTTTCGTATGTCATTCTCTTGTTATTTTGCAGTTTGCATCAAGTTTATTATTGAAGGATTGGAAGGAGACTTCCAATGTGTCAACCCAGACCGAAGACCTCCCTGGTGATGTCCCACCCCAAGCCTCGGCACCTTTGCCAACAGGGGATGATCAGGCAGGACTACAGGCATCAATGCGCTCCATCGAGTGCCAGACTGATCAACTACCAGAGGAGAACCCCCTACTTACTCCTCTAGTCACACCCCCTCTGTATGGCATAGACCCAAAGACTGGAAATGCCATCAGTGTGGTCTTCCATTTCAGACTACCTAAACAGACTGTGGACTCATCAGTGGTGCAAGCTGCCACAAAAGCAATACCACAGAACAACGAAACACCATAATTGTAGAGCCCAGTCTTGTTATTGTAAAGGACCCAATCATGTACACTTGATATACATAATATATTTTACTTGCATGCTCGATGTTGCTCTTTTTAGATGGCACTGTACAGTTGTTCACTCGCATTAAAATTCCCTTGCGATTTGATATCCCTTGAATTGATAAGCGAAGCAATGGAGAATACGAAGTTCTGCCAATATCGCATAACTCCGTTTAGGTGATGTTTGTCACGTGCCCGCATGGGAGCTGGAGCAAAATGGCCACCAACAACAGTGGACTTTTGGGGGTGACCGTGTCGATTCCAGGGCTTGACTTAGCCAAAGAAGACTCCTCTCTGGGTGTAGGTGATCCAACGAAACCCGGTAGCACTGATGCAGACCCATCTACGACCGGTAGTTTACCCGGCGGACCGACACCAGTAAGCTTCTCCAAAGCCTAGCAAGTACTTACTTTGAATCCTTTAACGTTGGCAAACAGCTGTGTTACTGAAAAGGCAATTGCTCTGACAACTTGGGGTACATTTAACCTTCCACAATACAATCTCTTGTGGGTTTATATGTTTGTGAGG